>JAJGRW010000926.1:781769-897030 GCA_025461045.1 Carex parvula | reverse complement strand
AGATGAAGAAACTTCAAACAGGCGTAACTCTAATTCGCCACGCATTGCTTTGAGACAAATGGTTCTTTTTTGTTCTTTTTCTTCTTGTTTAGAAAGCTTAATTAGTATAAATGATCCGCCCCAAGAAAGGTAATCTCGTTATGTAAGGCAAAACTTCGATTATCAAACCAACAAGGCGACAACCTTCATCCAGGACAAGAGGACAACGAATCATAATCAACATAAATTATATATTTTATCCTTGATATATAATCTCCTATTTGTAAGATTTGTACATGGTGACAAATAATTAATAAGTGTTAATTTATTATTGGATTCGATATATATAGGTTCATGTTATGAATTATGACTAAGGAGGAACGAATTAGCAGGGGAAAATGTGGCACTGATCATGGTTCTGAAACTCAGAATCGGAATCGGAATTGGGTTCTTGACCGTGGAATTGAAATCAGACGAATCGGTCCAAATCAGCCGAGTTGACTCGGAAACTCGGATTTTTTTGGCATAAGCTTGTTTTGTAGTCAAAATATAGGAAAAAAATGGTAAAAAAATAATTTTTAGAAAAATTATGTTAAGTCAAAATATTACACTCAAATAATCCAGTAATTATATAATGTAATACAAAAATTACAAATACAACACATTTTTTATTGCCAGAAGCTATGTTGAGCTGGATGACTCATCTCATCGTCCTCTATATTAAAATACCAAGGGAGATATTGTTGTACAGAGCCAAAAGAACTAACCAATTGAGTTCTTATATTAAAATTCGGAAAATTTTATATATGACTCGGCCTGACAGCAAACAGAACTAACAAGCTTCATGCTATCAACAATCGGGAGCAAAAAAGAACTAACCAACTGAGTTCTTACATGACTCGGCCTGAAAACAAACATATTTTTACATAAAATATTTTTAATCACTGCTCATGGTATTGACTCGGTCCAACTAGGCTGACTCGGGTGAAACTCGGCCTAACTCGGACTAACTCGGTCTGACATGCAAATCGGATAACTCGACCGAGTTGACTCAGCCTGAAATTAATGCAGATCGGACACGACCGATACGGAATTGACTCGGAATCGGCCGAGTTTCCAAACCATGGCAATGATCCTTCGTTTGATAATGAAACTCTGATTAGTTGGGGACCTATACTAAAAAGTTTCATAGCTAGGTTCAGTTCCAAACGCTACGCTACGTACCTTCATTTGGAATTAAATAGAGGGATACAAGAATCTATCTATCCATAATCCATGTTGGGTGGTGTACATAACACATGATGGGGCCCACGTCATTGACGTATATGGGTCATGTGCAATGTATGGTTGATGGATGGATCGGAGCCCGCGTTATCTATAACACTTCATGCTAGGTGAAAGATGGTCCAAAGCCATGCAGCGAAGGTAAAAAAACCAGATTATTTATTGGATATAGATCCTACATATATAATTTGTACCATCTGTTGTAAAATAATGTATTCAAGGACCAGAATTCATTTCTACCTGCCACATATAATTAATTATTTTAGACCTTTAATTTTCTTATATAAAAAAAAGTTCCTTTTAAATCCAGCATCCGTTTTTCTGTAAGTGTATTTTTTTTTCACGTGTATCTATGTAATGATATTTTCTTCTACCAATTTCAACACATAAATGAAGATTTTTACTGTAAAGTGTCTAAAAGATAAAACTGTCATTTAATAAATTACAGAATTATTGTTTAGATGGGTGTCTTCTTTTAATTACGAAATAAGTATTTCTCCAACTTCTTCCATGAAAAGAGGATAACGAATCATATACAACATAAATAATATACATTTTTATATTTTTATAACGTGTGAGAACGTGCGAGAAGTTTCTTAACTTGCGAGATATATAAATCCATTTTATCTTCTCATCAAGATCAATACACAAATTAAGGCGACTAAGCAAGCAAAAAAGCATCGGCAATTCAGCTCGCTCAACTTCCCCTTCAGCTAACTCAGCTTCCTCTTCTAGCCCACCTGATATCCCAATGGACCCTCAACTACGACAAAGCATGAGCAATTCAGCTCGCTCAGCTTCCTCTTATAACTCAGCTTCCTCTTCCAGCCCACCTGATATCCCAATGGACCCTCAACTACGACAAAGCATGAGCAATTCAGCTCGCTCGGCTTCCTCTTATAACTCAGCTTCCTCTTCCAGCCCACCTGATATCCCAATGGACCCTCAACTACGACAAAGCATGAGCAATTCAGCTCGCTCAGCTTCCTCTTATAACTCAGCTTCCTCTTCCAGCCCACCTGTTATCCCAACGGACCGACAACTACGACAGCTCCTCAAGGCATGCTCTGAAGGTGATGTCAACCTCTGCATCAACTTGATTGATGCCAACCCTGATATCCTGCTCTCTACCACTCCTCACAAAAACAACTGCCTTCACATTGCCGCCATGCTCGGCCATCACGAGTTAGCAGAGCAGATCTGGTCCAGCGACCCTTCCAGAGTCCCTGACCTCCTCAACGGAACCAACGCTGATGGTGAGACCGCGCTGATGGTTGCTCTGATGGCGCCAAACCTATTGATGGCTTCTTCAATCATCACTGTTGCATTACGGTATATGCAGCGTGATGATTTGGAAGAAGGGAGGTCGTTGAGCTGCATGCTCCTGAAGGTCGATAGGCGCAATGAAAATGTGTTGCATCATGCCATGAGGAATGGCTTTGAAGATTTGGTATTGCGGCTCTTGGAGATAGAGCCACGACTGTCCGTGCAAGCTACCAACACAGGTGAGTCACCCATGTATATGGCGGTCCGGAGAGGATATTCTCAAATTGTAGAGCGATTGCTACAAATTGAGTCTTCCATGGATTCTGGCCCAATAGACCAATCAGCTCTGCATGTTGCTGTGCTAACTGGAAACACAGGTTCATTACTTATAAGCCCAATTCTTTGCATGTTATTTTTCATACTAACGGATTAGAGTTTTTGTATGCAATTGTACAAACAACTGTAGTTAAGTCCTTATGTACTTCCGTTGAGAAAAGTATTACTTTGCTGCCTGATTAATTTGACTCGAAATATTCGTTCAAATTATCTGAAGTTAAGAACTCATTTAGTTTTGTGAAATTAAGAACTCCCACGCCAGCTCTATACGCACCACTATTTCCTCTACTTGAGAGTCCCAAATCCAGCTCCCCCCGTTGTCTCACCTCGTCTCCCAGCCTCTGCTCAAGCTTTGGAGCGAGCAGCTTTTTCCATCGCTCCAGAAAGGCTTGGAGCCACTATGGTTTCTCAATCCCTCCACGCATTTGAACCATTTACTTTATATAAATTCTAGCTGGTCTTAGTAAATGTTGTAATTTTATCATGACATGTATTGTTAGGTATAGTTAAGCAACTGTTGGAAAGAAGGCCCCATCTAGCATGGCGTAAAGACAACGCTGCAAACAATCCTGTGGAGAGAGCTGTATTAGACAACAATCTCGATCTGGTCAAGATATTCTTAGAATTTAATGATAATTTCGCATATATGAAGAATGAACAAAACGGAAATACTCTATTTCTTCTAGCAGTGCAAAAAGGCTATCTGTCAATTGTAAAAGAAATCATTAACACCTGCCCTGATTCTGCTTATACTCCCGACGGTTTTGGGAACAATGCACTCCATTATGCTATTTGTTTTGAGCAACCGGATATTTTAGACTACATACTCAGAACACCCCAACTTCATAGGCTTATGAACCAAGCCAACAACAAAGGCGAGCTTCCCCTACTTAAAGCTGCTGATATGTGTGACCCAAAGCTCCTACGTTCTTTAATAACCCATGCAGGACAAGATTATACTGCCAGAAATGTTGACGGGTGTCATGCACTCAGCATTGTCTATGGACAGAAATGGTTATGGAACACATTGAAATGGGTAAGTTAATTAATTTTCATTGCTCTTACACACACATAAATATAGTATTAAGTTTATATATTTCATTAATTCCAATCATGATAATGCTCGTGTTTTATTTTATACAAGGTCAAGAATAATTATGCATATTTTTTTATTTTTTTCTGTCACGCAGAATGAATCGGTCACATTGTTGTTAAATGTAATTCCCTCCGGATGGAAATATCTAATAAGAGATGAAGTGAAAATGACCAATAAGAAGCGAGCAATTAAGGAGGTCAAATCACTTACAGAAAGGTACACTTCAAACACCTCTTTGGTCGCTGTCCTCATCGCTACCATCACCTTTGCTGCAGCTTTTACCTTGCCTGGAGGATTCAGTTCGGATCCCGCCAATGCTGGACTACCCATTTTTGCAAGGAAATCAGCATTCCAGGTGTTCCTCATCTCTGACACCATAGCCATGTGTTCTTCCCTCGCTGTCGCATTTCTCTGCATTTTGACTACATGGGAGGACTTGGATTTCCTGCTAAATTATAGGAAAACAACAAAGGCGCTCATGTGGTCAGCCTATGGGGCTACTGCACTTGCGTTTGGTTCTGGTTTGTTCACAGTGATAGCGCCCAACAACTTGGGGCTTGCAATTCTCATTTTGGTACTCTCCACCATTCTTCCGCTCCTTTCCAAGATCATCGGCGAATGGCCTCTATTAATGGTTCGCTACAGGCTTCGTGGTATTTTTATAAAAGACCTCATTCCAAATATTTGAACAAGTGCAAAATCAAATCATAACTCATGGTAGAGAGTTGGATCGTTATTTAATAAATTTGAGAGCCTTCGTTATATTATGACTTTGAAGAAAAAATTCAAATGTATATTATCTAAATTGCTTTTGGCCATTGGGCTAGCTCTGTATTCTTATATATAATATGTAATTTAAATTTTTTATGAGAGAGAAGTTAAAAAGTTCAGTATGCTGTGTCTCTCCTCCCTTTTATCTCTTCTCCCTCTTCTCAAAAAGTCCTACAAACTTGTATCTGCAAAAAAGAAATAGAAGAAGAAAAACAAAATAAAAAGAACAAACATAAAATAATTAGTCGCTGTCATTGCTTTTGTTTGGTTCTTCTTCATTTCTAAGAATTTAAGGCTTATTTTAGTATTATGAGATGATTATATTATTCAATCATATTTTAAAAAAAATATCGAGATAATCATTAGGTGAAATGGCTTTTTGCTATAAAATTGCAATTTACATAGCTCTTATTTAGAATCTCGCTGCAATATACTGCGAACCTACATAATTTAAAAGTGGGATTAAATACCAATATATTTTAATTACCACTTCAATAATTCAAAATTCTGATATTGCCACCATTTTGACAAAATTTCAGATTTTAGCACGTGGGCAAACCTAGTCTGCGCACCGTATTTGACAGGGGCAAAGATAGGGTCTGGTTTGCATACCAAATGTTTTTTTTGTTATGTTTCTTTTTATGTTGTGTTTAGTTAGAATTATACGTTTCATCTGTTTTTTTCCTGTTCTGTTATGTTTGAAATTATATGTTCGCATCATATTAGATGAATAAATTATAGACCCGAACTTGATTAGAAAAAAGAATTCAAATTAAAACCAACATGTTTAACAAATAAAAATTTGTACTAAGTTTGAACTACAAATTACTACAAATTGTACTACAACATAACTAACAAATAAAACCTAAAAAAATTGCAACTTCAATTGAAAATTAGAACTTCACTTATGATCGCCTCTTCGCTTATATCTCGTATTATGGACTTTTGTTGTTATTATTTTGATATTAGAGACTTATATTATGATATTAGTGACTATACTCATGGGAAAACCTGTCTAACCGAGGAGGGATTACAGACAGGGAAATTTTATCTCTGATTTAGTACGGGAACCATGCGGGTAACTTGCAAAATTGAGGGTTTAGATAATATGGCCTTCCGGTTGTAGGCATAACCTTGGGTTTTGATCCAGTTTGTCTAGTGTGCTTCTCGATGGGGTCTTTGGCTAACCAGGGTTGGTTTTGGCTGTAGTTCGGGGTCTTCTTGGGTTGCATCAAGTTGGAACTTGGTTTTGGTTGTAGTTTAAGGTCTTTTCGGACTGTTGATGTGGTTTAAAGTCTTCTTAGACCATTGGTGTAGTTTAAGGTCATTTCGGACCGTTGATGTAGTTTAAGGTCTTTCCGGACTGTTGATGTAGTTTAAGGTCTTTTCGGACCACGCCTGGTTGGGACTTGGTTTTGGGCTGTAGTTTAAAGTCTTTTCGGACCATCGGGGTAGTTTAAGGTCTTTTCAGACCATCCCTTCAATTATTCTAAACTCTGAACTAACATATTTCTATGCTTTCTTGTCACTATTCAGAGTCTAGGTTGACGCCAAGGCTTGGAAGCTGGTTTGATCGTCATCTTCAGTCATGTCTCGCAATCAAGGTACGCTTTTCCTTGTCTTTCATACACTTGCACTCTAATGGTGGATGTGCTGCTTAGATGTACATTCTTAGGGGTTTACCCGAAGACTTAATCCCTTGTCTATATAGGGGCCTCAGGTAGTGACTATGCTTCGAATATATATCTAAAGAATCATGTCCAGCCACAAAGGTCATACGGACAAGACCTGTCCAGCCACAAAGGTCATACGGACAGGAAGCACATAGAAGCCATGCTAGTAACTTGCGTACCAAAGGGTTCAGAAAGGCATTGCCTTCAATTCCTTGACAAACAGTCGGAATCTTACCAAATTTCTGTTGTGTTGCTTCTGAAAAGGGAACTTGTAGGATATTGGTTATACTTGTGGTTTTGGCTATGTTTTTAGAGCTTTTTCGGATTATGGTTGTAGTTTTAGAGTCATTTCAGACTATTCTCCTTTATGGGTTTTAGTTTAGGGTCTTTTCGGACCGTTGGGGTAGTTTAAGGTCTTTGCGGACCATTTTCCTTTGTAACTCACAGTATCGCTTTGTTTGTGCAGGAGTTTCTTTTACTAGACATGACCCCTTGCCGGTGGGACCTTTTCCTGTGAGAGGAAGGTTCCCTGGTGACCCCATTTATTGGACACCAGAGACTATTTTGAGGACGGGGGTCACTCATCGAGTTGGGCCTGTGCTGCGGCAGCATGATTATCACTCCTTTTTAGGGATAGGGCAGGAGAGGTTGTTGACTGCCCCCATGGTGTTTCAGCGACCATGGAGCCTTGCTTGGCTGTGGTGCCTTACGGCACTTTCCTTTAGGTCTTACTCGTGGAGTCATTGTGAGAGTGCGTGCCTTTGAGCCCACTCTATGTATGTGTATTTTGGTTTTGGTTGATTGTGCTTGCATATACGTACTTGTAACTTAGTGTTTGCTTATGTGGTTTTCTCCTTCTCCTTCTTCTTTCTCTTTTTGTGGTTGATTTATTCGAATCTTCTCTAATCGGGTTCTAAGCGATCAAGTGAATTCATTCAACTCGGGTTTTTCTCTCAAGCCTTCCAAACTTTCTTCAATCGAGTTCTAAGCGACGGAAGAGCCTTGTCGGCTTGGTTTTTCTTTTATTCTCTTTTTGTCTTTTTCTCCTGAATCCTTCAAATTCCTTCTAACCGGGTTCTAAGCAATCATACAAACTTGTTAGAGTCAAGGCTTAATCCTGAATCTTCTGAACCTCCTAATCGGGTTCTAAGCGGCAAGGCACCTTCAATGGACTCAAGTTGTACCTCAAACCTTCTGCATTCTTCCCATCGGGTTCTAAGCGATCGAATGTCTCCAGTTGGCTTGGGTTTTGTCCACCTTGGGCAGCCGTTATACGGCTGTATACTTTCAGTGGGCGGTGAGCGTATGGATACCGACTTCTATATCGTCATGGCTCCATACGTATAGTGATCTCAAGGTCATGAAGAACCAGCTCATATGCTTCTTACTGTTCTTCCACATCCTTGCATCGCCTTCTAGCAAGCAACCCGCCTTTATAGGTCTTGCGTAAAACACGGAAACCCAAATGGTCTTGAGGTCATGGAGAACCAGCTCATATGCTTCTTACGGTCTTCCACATCCTCACATCGCCTTCTAGCAAGCACCCGTCTTTATAGGTCTTGCGTAGAACACGGAAACCCCGTTAAGGGTGCTAATTTCTTGGGAGTGACATGAAAGGATAGCTAAAAAGCTGTATATGCCCCTTCGTCTTCCCACATCGTTTTCTTCGTGACTATCCCTGCTCATACGCTTATATATGGGTTGCACGCAAAATTACGAGACCCAGTTAAGGGTTAGAAATTTTCTGCGACCCCGTTAAGGGCCCGTTTGTAAGAACAAAAGATCGGCTTCATAGGCTCTTCAGTCTCCCATAGTCTTACTCTGCTTCTCGACTACTGACTAGCCCATATGCTGTATATATGTCATGCGTAGAATGCAGAAGAAGTCGTTAAACTTCTTGAAAGATCGGCTTCATAGGCTCTTCAGATCTTTCACATCCTTACTCTGTTTCTCGGTAACTGACTAGCCCATATGCTGTACTTTTGTCGCACCTCTGAATCCAGAAAGGGTAAATAAAAATTCATGAAAGATCGGTCCCATATGATCTTGTGACCTTTCATAAATTTATTCTGTTCCTCGGTAACTGACAAGCCCATATGCTGTACTTTCGTCGCACCTCTGAATCTAGAAAGGGTAAATAAAAATTCATGAAAGATCGGTCCCATATGATCTTGTGACCTTTCATAAATTTATTCTGTTCCTCGGTAACTGACTAGCCCATATGCTGTACTTTCGTCGCACCTCTGAATCCAGAAAGGGTAAATAAAAATTCATGAAAGATCGGTCCCATATGATCTTGTGACCTTTCATAAATCTATTATGTTCCTCGGTAACTGACTAGCTCATATACTGTACTTTCGTCGCACCTCAGAATCCAAAGAAAGGTAAATAAAAATTCATGAAAGATCGGTCCCTGTATGATCTTGTGACCTTTCATAAATTTATTTTGTTTCTCGGTAACTGACTAGCCCATATGCTGTACTTTCGTCGCACCTCTGAATCCAGAAAGGGTAAATAAGGATTCATGAAAGATCGGTCTCATATGATCTTGTGACCTTTCATAAATTTATTCTGTTCCTCGGTAACTGACTAGCCCATATGCTGAACTTTCGTCGCACCTTTAAGGTAGAAGGGGTAAGGGTTGTGAGACTTTAGTGAAGGATCGGCCTTATATGCTCTTGTGACCTTTCACAGCCTCGTTTCGCTTTTCGACAACTGACTAGCCCATATGCTGTATATACGTCGTGCCAAATGCGAGAACTGTTTGAGAGTTTGCCCGTGGGACTTGTTTGTGATCTTCCATAGTTTTGATTCACTTCTCGGTAACTGACTAGTCCATACGCTGTACATATGTCGCACCGATTGTGAAAAATGTTTAAGGGCTTGACTGTGGGACTTGTGTGAAGGAACAGTTGCAGTGTTGTGCGGTCCCTCACGGTCTTATTATGCTTCTCGATAACCGACCCGCCTATGTGCTGTATGGGTTTGAGGTTGGTGGGACGCAGGTTTGAGTAAAGTACTATTACGAGCTTCATTCTTGGTTACAATATGATCGTAGGCCTATTTGTGTACTGGGCCTTGGTGGGACATGGTTTTAATCAAGAGTCTATAATGGACTCTAGCCTATATAGGGCTTAAACAGGGTTCTTTGGTCTTTGTATAGCAGTTTCGATGCCAAGAGAATTTATTATGTGGCTTGGGTTTAGACGTCACCCGCGGGATGTATCGAAAGGGTATGCCAAATTATGCTTGGGTTTTAGAATATTCGCTTGTCACCCGCGGGACTTGTGTTTGAACGGCTGGTTGCTCTTTAATTCCAGCTTGAGAGGTCTCCAATTGTTATTGGTGGGACTGTTGTAGAGAGGGGTGCGCCAAATTATGGGCTTTAGCCTTTAGAGTCAAGGGTTCTTGTTCTTAAGCTCTGGTTTAGTTGTGACCCGAGGGACAAATCTTAAAGGCGTGTCAAATTGTGGGCTTCGCCTTTTGTGTGGGGCTTTAGTGTGTCTTAGAGCCAAGGGTTCTTATTCTTAAGCTCTAGTTTGGATTGTGGCCCGTGGGGCATTGATCTATAGGTCCACTATTTATGGGTGTTGATCTGCCTCAAGGCTTACTTCCGCAGAGGTTGGTTTGGTGAGAACCCGATTATGGTTATTGCTTTTGGGCTCTCAATTTCTCTTATTCTTGGGCCATGATAATTGTTTTAGTGCTCACGTGGCCTAGGCACAACATCAAAGCCTTATTTTGTTCGGCACAAATATATAAAGCCTGCTCGTCATTTTAGATGACTGGTTAGACGAGCGTACCAGTGACAATTGTTTAAAGGGCACAATCTTGACAAAGCTCATTTTGTGCGTGAGGCTTTCTTTGTGGGCCTTATATTTCTCCACTCTTTTTATATTGTGGTGGGACTTAGGTGCATGTATGCACTTGTTTGGAGGTGATACCTTACTCACTCCTCTCGTGCCTTCTTGAATAGCCTATATGGCATCAATCCTTAGGCAGGGGTATCGCGGGAAATGTGAATACCATTGTTTTGAAAACTTTGTTTTAAAAGAGATTTTGTGCCTTCAGAATTTAAATAGTCTAAACGACCGCTTTCTTTAATCTTTTGATTTTTTATTTGAGATATCATTATTAGGCACTTCATTGCTTAAAGGACAATGAAGAAACCTTGTCTCTCCTTTTTTCGAACTGGGAGGAAAGACAAAACCAGTGATAGTTGTTTCAAATGGGCACAACACCAAAGCCCATATTTTGTTCAAAGTACAAAATATAAAACTTGTTTGTCCATATTCAGAACTGGCTGGACAAACTTTGCCAGTGTTAATTGTTTAAGGGTACAAACTTAACAAAACCCATTTTGTGGCGAGAGGCCTTTATGAATTTTGTGGGTAGTTGGGGGACCTCACTTTTCGCTCGAGACAACTTCACTCATGCCGCGATTTGGTCCTTTTATTTGTAGAAGTTTTCGCTTAGGTATTTTTATTGGGGTATTTTATTTGTGGATATTGGGATTTAGTCTTTAGTGGAATTTTGGGTATTTGTGGAATTTTGTTTGGAACATTTTATTCGTGGATATTAGACTTTAGGTTTATTGGAATTTTAGATATTTGTGGAGGTTTCGATCTTAAAATTTGGAGATCGTGGAGTAGAGTTTGAGGAGGAGATCTCGTAGGATTCTCATTTCATGCAAACATGCAGACAAGCATTTAACATAAACACACCATCATTAAGCAAACATAAGTATTGTTCATGAGAAAGGAAAATCAAATCCTAAAAGTATTTAACATAAACGGCTTGCTGCCCCTTGTCAGTAAGGAGCGGCCTTTGGGCCCCACATGTTTGGCGGGCCTCCTATCTTTGCCCGATGTGGTTGGTTCAGAGGGCAGTGACAGATTGGGTGACTCAGAGGATTTTGGATTCTCTTGTGTTGGTGGTGGAGGAGGGGGCTTGCTGACAGAGCTTTCTGCATCATCAGGCGGAGGCATGTCTCCATCATTTTTGTCCCATCCTTCGACTTCCACATCCACAATCTTGTGGATGGGATCGACAGTCAGCCATAATTGATGCGGGATGGTATTTGGTGGTCCGCAAGCGATCAAGAGCCTGAGCGTGTCATAGTTGTTGTTGGAGAAGTATGGGGCGATCCTAAGAGGATACCCGAATCCTGCCACTAAAGTATGAATATCAGCATAATTCCATAAGTGTAGAGGTACCTTGCGGAGTCTTATGCGCGCACGGTAGTTGAGGGGGTTGTCATAGCCTCCTTGGCTAGAAGTCCATCATATCATTCGGATATTGGTGGGAATGACACCGGGGACGTCGGCTTCTAAAGTGAGTGAGCCCAATCAAAGGATGCCCCTTTTAATGTCATCGCTTGGGCATATGAGTATGTAGTCGGCCTCGATTTCGTCAACTTCCTCAATGATTAAGCTTGAGAACTCATAGTTGAGTTGGTTTGAGAAATAATGACCGAGGCGGTATTTGGTGTGCCTGGTTTTCCTTCCTCCAGTGACATAGATGAAGATGGATCGCCATAACCATCGGCTCTCTTGCGGCAGTGCATCTTGGTTGGGAAATCGACGGCAAGGGAACCCGGGCCTGGATATCGGCCATATCCCATTCTTGCCGTCGGTGTGAGCACCATGGTCTCCCAGTTGTGGGGGATTGTCCTTTGAGCATCCATTAGTGCAGAACTTGATTAAGATTGAGGAAGTTTGTGACTTAGAGATGTCGACTTCCTTCAAGGGTGGGGTATATATATCACTTCCCCTTCGGGCGCATTGATGCCCGACGTGCCCCTTCATGTGCATTATCACCTCCATCATGGCTGTAGTGGGGATGGTTTTGTAAGTGACGGTTTACGAGTCACTTTCATACTCCTGGCAGAAGTCGCTTAGTATCACCCTCTTGGTAGAGCTTTAAATAACAACCACTAATTGATTTAACGGGCTCTCCACTTTCATTATCTATCAGCCCGTATCGATATCCTTCCAAGACTTGATCCACCAAATATGGGCCCCAGAATCTGGTCGATTGCGACCTTGGTGTTTCTTTGACAACCAACACAAGCTGTCCTTTCTTGTATTCATCAAATGGGCCGAGCATGTGAACCGTTCCCTGTCTTGCTTCGACATTGGTTTTCGCCTTTTGTGGCAAACGGGTTTCGTTGAAGCGCTTTCAACATCCTTTGCAACCTGATTGGACTTTACAGTTTGATCCTTGAATTCCTTTATCGTCCTTATCTCCTTTTACACTTGTTGATAAATGCACTTCGAGCACTCGTAGATATCGAATTGAGAATCATTGTAATCGGCTATGGCTGCCTTGGGCTTGCGCACGAAGGATGGTGACTATTGCCACACTCTTTGCATTCAAACATGTCCCATGAATTTCCCTTTTGGTCACAGACACCGCAATGGGTTGTATATCCAAACTCAAACCCTTCTTGTTCGGATTCAACTTCTACCATATAACATGCAGCATCCGTGCTAGAGTCGCTTGAATCATCATCCTTAAGTTTCTTTGAACGAGATTTGGAGCTTTCGCCTTTCTTCTTGGAAATTTGCTTGGCTTTTTCTTTCTTCTTTTGTTTCTCATCCTCTTTGATACATTTGCAGGATGTGCAAAACCAGTTGAAGAACCTTTTATCATATCCAGAACTTATCCTTCTTCCGGTGGCGCATTCAGTGCATGAGTATCTATGGCATCGTCACAATTGAACATGACATAATAATCATCTACTTCATCACAACTCAAGCATTTGCCTTTCTTTGTGTGGCTACCGCTATTATGATCCTCTTCTTCTTGAGGTGAATCATATTCTGAGTCGGTGGACCTTTGAGACGCCATGTAGCACTCAGCTTCTTGTTCTTCTTCTGAATTTTCTGAACTGTCGCCTCGAGTTTCCAAATTTCGGGCTTGACTCTGCATTCCAGGTGCTTGGTATTCTTGGAGATACCTCTCTTTAATAGGTGGTGCGAATTTGTTTCCATTACTTTCTCGCAACCTATAGGTGTCTCGTCCCAAGGCTTGCTCAACAATATATGGTCCTTTCCACTCAATTTTAGTGTGAGCGTCTTTGGATGGTTGAGACTGGCTGAGCCTGGATACCATGTCCCCTACCTCGAATTGTGAGGGTACTTCATCTTTAGGAATGGATTTTATCTTTTGCTTTCCTTTATTCTTGTCGGGAATTGGCGCATGAGTCCCTTCTAGATAGGCTACCACAGTGGTTGGTAAAGTTCCTTCTTGCCTTTTCTTTTCTAGAAAGTCCTTGAAGATCCAGCAGTCGTCGATGGTGTGACCAAGGATACGGTGTATGGGCAGTAATTAAGTTCATTGACTTTAATCGCTTGTTCTGGGCGTTTGCATACTGGCAGGTTGAGACCTTTTTGCATCATTAGGTCGAATGCTCTGGCAACCTTATCTCGCCCAAATGAATATGTTTTGTTCTTAAGTTCTGCCAACGTATTCTTTTCTTTTGGCATTACTGGAACAGGTTTCTTCGATTCGGAGATTGTGTTTGTCGAATCCATACGGGTTTGTCCCTTTGTGGATTGGAATTTCAGATAATCTTTTAGGAGCTGTGCCAGCAGACTTTCGAGTGGAAAAGACTCAGATACTGGTGCTGGTAGTACTGAGTCTGCCTTTCCTTCACCCTTCTTCGGTTCTGGTACCCATTTGCCTTTAAATCAACGCAGACAGCTCCGTTTTGGGGCTTCACCACCTCTTTGAGGATGTTCCCTAAACCTTGTGCAAGGGGGATGGCATATGGCTCCACATTCAACACACGAAGTCATTTCCGTGACCTCTCCCGGTCTATCGCATACACTGCATGCGACAAACGACGATTGATCATCTTCAGCTTCTATTACATGACATGAAGCTTTGGAGGTTCTTCGGTTATTGTTTGGTTGTTGTAAGCCATGCTCGGAATGCATATCCAGATCTTCCATTTGTTTCAACAGATCTTGGAAAGAGCGAGTTTTGGTTTGATTTGGTTTGGGTTGCTTTGGCAAGGCATTAGCAAAGGAATTTCTCCCTCGACCTCTTCCACGGCCTCTGCCACGACCACCTCTTAAAGTCATTTCTAAATTGGCATGGGCAGCTTTCCTTTGGATTCTTCTTAGATTACAAGTGGGCGACCCATCATCACTGTCGCTGCTGTCAAAATATCGTATAGGGCGACACTTGGAGTCATCACTCTCATCATCAGACTCATCATACCCGAGCCCTCGAGTATTTCTCGGCTTTTCATCCGGCCTTATGATTGTAGAATTACGGTGAGCCAATATTCTATCGAATCGCTTTGCTATAGCGTGGGTTGTGGTCATAGGGCTCATGTTTGCAAGAATCCTGATTAGGCCTTCGGAACAATATGGCAAAAGAGGCACGCCCACTTTATCGGACGCGGTTTCATCATTCAGAGACCATTCATCATTGTTTAGCACCAAAGACCGATTTTTACCATCAGAGGCTCTATAGAATACAATAGGGTTGTGCCTAAAGATTCCTTCTTCGGTGATTTCTTCTTTAGGCGGTATTATGAACACCACCATTTCTTGGATTTGGTTCACTTCTCTTGGTGTGAGCTCTTTGTGATGGTTTTCAGGTATCCTCTCAATCATCAACGAGGATTGACCTGCTTCTTCCTCGTCTTCTGAGGGTATTATGTATGACAGGAGTATCCTGGTTTCGTCTGCCTCCTCCCCTGACGACGAGTCAGTATCGGCTCCATATAGCCTTGATTTCTCGTCTCGCTGTTTCTTCAAACATTCTCCTTTTAGAACGGGTTTATCAAAGAAGTATTTGGCATCTTTCAGCCCTATTTCATGTACCTCAAATGACTTAACTTCCCCATTGATTTGTTTGACTTCGCCATCTTTAATGTACTTCAAACATTGATGCAAAGTTGACGGGACGGCATTGTTATTATGTAGCCATGGTCTACCTATCAATGCGTTGTATGTGGTTTTCGCATCGATGATGTAGAATTTCATCCATTCTTGGATGCCACCAATATCGAAGGGTAGGCTCACTGCCCCCATGGACTGTTCTGTTTTGTGGTTGAATCCATGTATAGATCTTATCCTTCGTGTGGAACTTAGCGCTCAATGTGAGACGGTCCAATGTTCGCTTAGGCATTAAGTTGATGGAAGAACCTGGATCAATTAACATGCGGGTTACCCTTTGGCCTTCACACTCACCGGTGAGAAAGAGTGGCCTGTTGTGATCAGACGTGCCAATGAGCAAATCATCGTCATTGAAGGTGATAGTTGGGTTTTTGTTGTCCACTAGCACTATTTCTTGCATCTTCTTTTCGGCGAAATGCGCTTGAAACTCTTCAGGATTTTGGAGTGCATAGATGAGCACTTCTCTCACTTCAGCGGACATCATCAAGATGTCAAACACGCTTACCGCAGCCGGTATTTTTCTAAGCTGGGCGAGGATATTATAATCTTGCACCATATATTTTTTAGGTGCTGGTTCATCTTGCATAGCGGGTTCTTTCCCCTTTGCCTTAGCTTTTGACCTTCCAACCTCACCCTCTTGTGGTGGTTGACGCTCAGGAATGTTCGTACCCGAGCGAAGCACTGCTTGACAATCAGGTTTCTTGGTTTTGACAAAGACGACTTCACCATCATCTGAGTCACTCGAGGAACTTCCTCCATAGACAACCACGTTACACATTTCATGGTCATCCTTATTGCTTTCTTCTTCTTGAGGGGTTTCACTCGTTTCCCCTTTTTCGGTTTTGAGGCCCAACATTACAGCCAATACATCTTCTGTTAAGAAGTCTAAAAGGGTTAACGGTAGTGGAGTACCTTGCTTATGATCCTCTAAGGCTTGTATGTGCTTTTGGATTTTAGAAGGTGTAAGTAGCTCCATTGATTTGGGCGACTTCTTGCCTTTCTGGCTGCCATTCTTGTTTGGTTTGCGATGGATGACCCGTTTCGGGGGCCTTGGCACAGTGGGGTCTAGGTTGCTGTCCCATTTGACTCGGGACTCTTTCAAAAGCTGCCTTAGCAACTTTTTGGTTTTCTTGGAGAGGTGGAATTCCCATGTTTCATTTGCAGGATCTTCGACCTCCTTTTCTTCGACCACCTCAACATGCGAGACAACATTAACTTGCTCGTGAGGTGCAGGTTGCTGCATGGCACTTGGCGCTAATTGCATGCGACCCTCTTGTATTCTTCTTTCTATTAGGTCTTTAAAGAACCAACAGTCTTCTACTTTATGACTTATCACCCTATGATACGGGCAATAGTTAGGGTGATTGATCTTATCTGCCTGATCTGGGCGTTTGCTCGGAGGCAATTCCATACCATCTTCCAAGGCTTGCTTGAATATTTTAGCCATTTTCTCCTTTTTGAAAGAGTACTTCTTATTCTTTCGTTCTTCCAACGATTTGGAGTAACAACTGTTTTGGTTATTGTGAGGAATTGGCTGAGTGGTTTGGCTATCAACTTGTCTTGCCTCCACATCGGAAGAATCAGAATCCCTGTTTTCGTTCTTGTTGGCTTTATTGGTTTTGACAGCGTATACTGTCTTTGATTCCTTCTTCTTTAGGAAGTCTCTCTTTGGTTTGAAAGAGGCCAATGACTTCTCTTCTATATCCGTTTGCCCCAGTCTGGATACAGTGTCTACTAAATCTTGATAGCTGTTAGGGTTGGCAACAATCAACATTTCTCTCATTTTGCCAGATGTACTTCTTATGAGCAAATCAACTGCCTCCCTTTCGGGTATAGAATGGCTCGACTTGTTGCTCATATTTCTCCATCGGTTGATATATGCCAAGAGAGTCTCATTTGGCCCTTGTTTGGCCCATGCTAAATCAGCAAGTCTTACTGGACTGCTTGCAGTGGCGAACCTATCTATGAAGGCACGCGCCATTTGGTCCCAGGATCTCATGCTTCCTGGTTTTAGAGAGCAATACCATTGAAACGCTGGTCCTGAAAGACTTCTAGCGAATTGGCGGCAAAGGAATGCTTCCTCTCTTGAAGAGTCTCCACATTGAATCATGAAGTGGCTGACATGTTGCTCAGGTCCCATCTCATTTGTTCCATTTCCTGAGAACTTGGAAAATAAAGGGACAGTGTATGTTGGGGGATATTTTGGTATATCGAATTCGGGAGGGTATGGCTTCCCTATTCGCAGTGTTGTTTGTTTTGGGGCAATCCCCATCTCTTGCAACTGCCGGCTGATCATTTCTTGAACATCATTCTCAGTGAAGGTTGGGGAGGCTTCTCGCCTTTCATCTTCCCAATGTACCCTGCGTCTTTCTTGAGGGTTTGGTCTTTCTATTCTTTCAAGCCCGCTTACAGGGCTGGACCGCTTTGACGTTTCTCCTCTTTCGAGTTCGGAGCCAGCGAGGCCTTTCCCTCGGATCTCAGCTATCAACCTTTGTTCCCTTTCGTGGGCTTGATGTACCTCAGCCCTAAGATTTTGTATCTCGGCTTGCATTTGGTTGAAGGCGGATAACATTTGTTCTTGCGTTTGTGCACCGGTTTGACTTTCACCAGCACATGGAGAAGTTGCCAAGACGGTATGGAAGTTACCTAATGCTGATCCATCCATGTGACCTACATCTGAGCCACTCACGGTTTTGGGTTTGGCATTTATGGGAGGAAGGCATGCTGCATCAGACTCCTCATCATCACTCGGGTTTTCGACGATGGGGTCCTTCCCTTTTCTCACCATGCATACGGTGGGGTTGGAGGGTTCGACAGGATGGTCATCTTCCTCTTCGAGGTCTTCATTAATGGTTATCATGAAGACCGTCGCTTCTTCTTCTTGCTTAGGGTGTGCTTTAGTGACCCTTCGCTTCTTGTGAGTGGCATTTGGCGCCACTATTGTTAAACTTCCAGTGTTGGAGGGGTGCGGATTTATTCGTACCCCCAGCCTATCATGTACACTGGTCGGTCTTCTTAGAATTTGAGGGGTTTAATTTAATCCCTCGTTGCTTGAGCTTTGAGAGGTGCTTGCACGCTTCTCTCGACTGAGTTTTTGTTTCAGCGGGGCACCATCAGGTGCCCCTGGCCTTGGGGCTAAGAACATCGGTTTTGGTTTTGAGAAGAAGGCATTGTTGTGTGCCTTAGGTTTTGAGACTGGAAACGTTAGCCTCATCTTGATTGAGGGTTGGGCATCGTTGGATGCCCCCAGCTTTTGGGCCGGAAACGTCAATTTAGATTTGACGGAGATGGGTGTAGAGGTTTATTGCACAGGATGTACGTAGTATCGACTCTGCGCTGCTTCAACATGCGAAGCTGCTTGTGGGCCTTATGAATGGCCATGGCTGTGTCATCATTCATTTTGCGGTTGGTGTTCATTCCTTTTGATTTATGGATGAACGAGATAGTTTGAGGGACTTCTCCCGCTGCACGTATGTGTGCAGTAGAAGAATTTCTCCTCACTATCCTAAGTGGGGAGAATGAGTTGCGGACGGGAAGGGCTGGTTGAGCTACCAGCTCATCCTGGTAGGCTTGAAGATTTCTTTTCTTGGTGACCGACAGAGGGGCCACGGGAGTTTGGTTGATTTTGTTTGCTTTCTTAGACGCGCGTCTTCTTGCGAGCCTAGTTTTGGAGAGAGGAACGAACGTTTTGCCGTCCATTCCCTTAGGGGTGAGAAAATAGCACACCTCATCATCGTCTTCAATACCCTCCTCGGGAATGGACCCGAGGGACAGTTGTTCATTCATCGGAGTAGGAACAGGGGCATCGAATGCCCTAACTTCATCAACAGGGACTGCGAAAGTCCCGAAATAAACAACTTCTTCCCCAGCTGGGAGGCTGGCAACTTGGGCAAAAGAGCGTGCGTTGATTGCGGTGTAAGCCATTCCTACAAACAAGCAAAACTCAAAATTTCATTAGTCAATTTTCATATGTAAATTTATACATGAGTATTAGCCCGATTATTCAATCCATAGGCGTCGATATCGAATATAAAAGGAAATGACATAACTCAAGCGGTCCAATGACTTGTTGTTTGAGTGTTTTGAAGTCAGTGCCTACTTGAGTATGTTCATTTTATCTTCGTATCAGATCCCGAACCTGTGAGGAGGAGAATGTCCCACCGGGCGTGCCAAAACCTGTAGGGCGCAGAAAGTTGCACAACGGTGGAAGGTGTGTGCATGCATTAAATGCCTCATGGTTCAATGCTCTCTTATTTTTAAGACATGAAGAGAATATCGAACTTGAAACATTCATTTTCTTTCTACAATTCCTTCGGTTCACCCTCGACAGACCTACCGTTCATAATCAGTCTATCGAGAGAGTTTATTGATTGTGGGGACGTTTAACTCCCAGCGGGCGCAAGCACCCGCTGTTAATTACATCAGATGACCCTTCCAAGCCATACTGAATACCTCGTCCATTCCGGGATTTGGGGCCTATCTTGTGTGGATTGAATAAGGGGGCTAAAGAGGACTCACGTATTGACTTTGATTTTGATTTGGTTTCTTTTGTTTGGACATAAGTATGTATGTGTGATTTCATGTCAAGAATAGAAGTTGTTTCTTTTTGAAATAAGAATTTGAATATTTGAGAAGTGTATATACACTATCTGTTTATATTTAATTTATGACATATTTATTTACACTTTTGTTAATTATTTACATGCTATGAAATCATTCCATTTTGAAGAAAGGGTATTTTGGTCATTTCAGGATTTGGCTGATGCTTGGATGATCACTCAAAAGAGAGCAATGTTTCTTTTAATATTTATAAACTCGTAAATGCTATCGGTTCGGACTGCAAGCGCACAATCCTATCGAGTAGTATATTCGTGGTCGATCCACAGGGAATATTGGTTCAATGCTTTGAGCGATCGAATCACAATCTTTCGAAAGGCTAGACGAAATCTGTAAATTGAGAGATGTTGTTTTGATCAATGTAAATTAGGAAGCAATTAAAATTAATTAAAATAAAGATAGAGATGAGAATTCCTAGGGTTTCGGCACACCATTGCCACTCAATCCGCCTTGACAATATATTCCTGTTGCGTCTGATTTCCTGTTGTTGTTTAATGAAAGACACCACATAGGTCACTGCGATTTATGTTACGCAAGAATGACAGATCTTTCACCGAGATTCTACATAGGACACTGCGATTTTCGTTACGCAAATGTCTGATCTCTCAAATACCCCAAATTACTACATAGATCACTGCGAATTTCTTTACGCATGTGATAGAATTTGGTACGCGTTTTGTTGGTCTGGTTTATGGTTTCCCTGCTAAGGTTTTATTCACATAAACCTAATAGATCTCAACGAGGCTAATTCATACAAATAGTTTCTCTTGCCATTAAAGTACTGTCACTACTCTAACGGACTCAAACTAGATCATTGAAGTTAGATGAAGAGATAGTAAATCACAAAAGCATTTTGCTACAACAACAAGAAACCATAATCAACAGAAATATATATATCAAAACATCAAGAGTAACAAGGTTTACTGCCTAGCCCTAAGAAAAGGAACTTAGCCGCGAAACGGCATTGTTACAAGCACTCCTCTCTTCTCTCTTTAATCAAATCTAACCCTAATTACAAAGATAATTATTCCTTCTGCCCAGGGGCCTTATATAGGAGTGGAGGGATGTGTAGAGGTTGAGTAGAGGCTAAGAAACTGATCTAGAAACAGCTGTCGGCAGTTATTCCCCAAGAGACGCCTTCGGATACGGACCGTATCAGTTGATACGGTCTGTATTAGGACCTTGACTGTTAGGGTTCAATGCTTCCAGCGCTATCTTCTAGTCTGTGCTAGGCCTGGTCCGTATCAATCAATAAGGACCGTAACAGAGACTTAGTCGATAAGCGTCGCTGATCCGATTGACCTGATTCTAGCTCCATTTGATGTAAAATAGTCCCAAAACCTGTTTTCTACAATAAAACATAAAGAAGGGTGACAGTAGCCTTTTTCTCTAATTAATTAAACATAAGTGTGAGAAAATATGCAAAACCTAAGCCAAAACCCTACGTAAATCATCGTTATTTTGACTCTGATCACGCCTCCCAACTTGAATTGTTGCTTGTCCTCAAGCAACGACATCCCAGCTGGTCAAAGATCCAATCTAGGTTAAACCATACAATCTCAAGGACTTGTTAAAAATTAAATTAGGGCTTAGGTTTGATACAATTGGCATGACAATAAAAATTTAGAACTCTAAAATATTCATGACCTCTCCCTTGAACTTATTCACCCCATGATTGACCTCATTATGCTTACCCTAGAAAAATTATTATCGAACAATCCATTTCACAAATATCCTTAAATTCGAGAGTATTAATTTCCCCTCGATTATAAATGGATCCCTTCCAATCAATAGGAATTCTATTGATATAAATTTTGATTTTCCTTCCAATTGATTGGAGCAAAGTATGACTACTAAGTGTGTTGGTACTTGTGACTATTTTTGAAAAATTAAATATGTACAAAATTTAAAATTTGGGAGGTTTTTTCGAGCCTATTGGTAACCAGTCTTGCGTAGGCACCCGTACTCTTTTTATTCTCCATCTTATATTCTATATTTTTTTCTTTTTCTGGATTTTTCTATTTTTTTTTTTTGGATTTTTCACATTTTTGATTTTTTTGTATTTTTGTATTTTTCTGAAAAATAAAATATTTTTGTGTCACAAACACCATGATTACACACAATTCCAAGTATTCATTCATACAAGAAATTATTGCATAGTTTCGCTAGGGGTCTATCTATAATAAATGGGTATTCTAAAACACTATCAAGCTTAAGAGACTTTGCAAAAGTAAATTACTCAATAAATAAAAATTCTAGGGTTTGCAATTTTTTTTTATCAACTCTCATGGTTAGAAATTCATTGTTCATTTTGAGACCACCAATAATTTTAAAAATTCTGAATTTTTGGTATCATGACCAAATGTCTAAATCTTAGCCTAATTCAATTAAAAACAATTCCTATTTGATTAAACCTACTCCTAAGGAAAGGTAAAATTGCAAGCTAGCTAAAAAGCTCAATCTAATCATTCTAAGATTTTTGGTAAAGCCTCCAACCCTAGTTAAAAATTGAGTAAAACTACTAGCACCTAAGAATTTAAAATACGAAAATTTTAAAGATACATGGTCAATTTACTTTCCTACCCCCCGAATAAAATGAGCATTGTCCCCAATGCTCGAGAGATAAAAATAAAGGAAGTAATAAAGTAAAAAGACCGGGGAAAGATACAACTCACTGCACCTCAATCCTGAGGTGGTGAAGGTGGTGGAGGTGGTGGTGGATGATGAATCTCCTCGTAAAATGATGGGTCGAAAAGTCCGTAGAGCGGTGGCTGGTACTGGAGTCCAGAGTCGAGGGCGAACTGGTAGTACTGTTGATTGAGGTAGCGCGCTTGCTGGATCGCGCGCCTACCCCGTCAACACTTCTCCGGATCTCCTCTATGCTGTTGCGGACTTGATCGACCTTTTGGGGAAGTGAGGAGAGGTTTTGCTTAATCCGCGGGCTGCTCTCTCGCTAGCGTGTGGCTAGATCTTAAAAATTCAGGTTCATCCATTGCATAGCTTGGATGAATTGATCATATTCACGTATAGGGGCATCGGATGGTGCAGAGAGGAAGGCAGCGGCGGCGGCTCCAAGGAGAGGCAGTGATGAGTGCGGTGGCGATGGTGATCGGCGGCAAGGAGGTGGGCTCAGTCTCGGCAAGGAAGGAAGAGGGAGGAAGAGGAGAGATAGAGGGAGATAGAATAGAGGAGAGAGAGAGAGGTTTAGGAGTTCAAACCAAAAGATTTAACGGTTATGAGATGTGATTCTCGCAGGTTTTCAAATGTCTCTTCGTTAACGGGTTCGCATCTTCTGGATTAGCCTTCATTCGGACCGTATTAGCCTTCAGTCTTAACTTCTTTGAATACGGACTGTATTGGGAAATACAGGCCGTATTCACCACCTCTTCTTACTCTCATTCTTTCACCCCGTATCCACTAATATGGTCCGTATTGATTGATACAGATCGTACCAGAGGGTATTTTCCTGTCTTCTGTGGTGTCTTTGATCGAGTCCTTCCTCTGATATGGTCACCTGATCATAGGAAAAAGGTGGGCATGAGTTGTTTCTCTTGTTAAGGTCCTAAATAAACTAGAAATAAATATTATGAAAAATATAAAAATGGCCTTGGGTTGCCTCCCAAGAAGCGCTTGTTTAAAGTCATTAGCTCGACCCCTTGTTTCATTGAGATTCCGGATGAGCCACAAACTGTTTTATCTTCACCTTCCGACCATGGACCGCATCGTAGTTCTCCCAAGAACTTTTTGGTGCGATAATATTGAGAACTGTTGGAAGAGGCCTTGATTCTATGATTGGAACTTTGGTTTCTTCCGGTTTGATAGAAATTGAAGTCAACAGAGGATCAGAAAGTTTGTTTTCATGCGGTTGTGTGTACCAACTTGTAGGGCGCAGAAAGTTGCACAGCTGTTGGTATGGAAGGTGTGTGCATGTGTATTTAAATGTCTCATGGTTCAATGCTCTCAATTGGTTAAAGAACATCGAACTTGAAACATTCATTTCTTTTTTTCTGCTATTCCTTCCGGTTCACCCTCGACTGACCTACGACTCATAATCAGTCCATCTAGAGAGTTTAATGATTGTGGGGACGTTTAACTCCCAGCGGGCGCAAGCCCCCGCTGTTAATTACATCAGATGACCCTTCCAAGCCATACTGAATACCTCGTTTATTCCGGGATTTGAAGCCTATTTGTTGTGAATTGAATAAAGGGGGCTTGTTTGTGAAGTTGAAAGGATTGAGATTTGTAATTTGAATTTGGGATGAAGTTTGGGCTGTAAGTGGGATTTCCAAGGACATTGTTTGAGGAGTTTGCAAGACGTCAAGGACTGATTTGTGGATGTCAAAGGACTGCACTTGTGACTTCTTTTGTTATAAGGGTCTGTTTGAAAAAGGTTTCGATTCTTTGTTATTCGGGGTTTTGCGATCTGTATTGATCCTTTAAGGTTTGTGTTGAGGTCCTCTTGCTATTGCTGCCTTCATGTTCTTCGTGGTTTCGGTTGATTCTTTTGCGAATTGGATTTGTAGAGGAGTGACCCTTGCCAGCTTTCGACATTGCTTTAAATAAATGTCAACGACTCCTTTTTCATGAGATTTGATCATATGATGGCATGGTTTCAACCTGCAAGTATGAAACATTAGATCTTGAGGGCATATGAGAATTTTAGCACATTGTTTCTGGGTTTTAAGATTGCACAAAGGCACGGGTGACATGGGAGCTGCTACTTTTACATGTGCAGTTTTACCAGTTTGGTCAGTTTTTGAGACTTCATAGCTTTCAATTCACTTGATTGTTTTAAATGGAATTTTGCTGTCTTGTACTGTGATATCAGGACTATAAGTCGGCCAACTTTCATGATTTTTCGTGGTGTTTAGATATGTCAAACGGAAATTCCAAGTAGTGACCAGCAGTTTTCTGTTTTTCTGAACTGCTGAACTTCGAAGGTCGATTCCTGCCAATTGGCTACACCAAATCTTGTATCCTGCATGTGAAAATGTTGGTTTAGTCATGATCTATATGCATGTATAGCAGTTTTGCAAAACTCTATTCAGAGCTATGCCAAATGCGTGTTTTCGTACGGAGGTGCCTGCTGGTAAATGGAGCAGCAGTTTCTGTGTTTTGCTGAACTTTGAGGACCATTTCCGACAATTGGCTAAACCAAATTTTGTATTCTTTATATGGTTTTACAGAGGGGAATTCAATCTATAACTCTGTAAAATTTCATGGGATTTGGAGTTCTTTTTCCATGTTTAAAGGCCATGCAAAGGCATGGGTATTTGCTGGTGTTTTTTTTTCAGTTGCTGTTTTGCTATTCTGACGACCAATCTTTAAAAATTTATTCTGGACAATCTACAAAGCCAAATTTTTGGTTCTTTTTATTAGAGTGTAGAGGAGAATTTACTCTATACGCATGTAAAATTTTAAGATCTTTGCACTTTCTAACCATTTTTAACAGGTGCTTGAATGCAGAGATAGACTGGTAAAAGATGCAGTTTTTCTTTCTACAGTTCTTGTATTTCCATTTTGAGAAGCTGAACTTCAAAAATCCATATTAAATCGAAATGAAATCCAAATAACATGATCTTTGTGTCCAACTTGTGTGTTTTGAAGTTATTTACATCTTGGTGTAGTCCATTTTACATTTTAGCCTTTATTCTGGTCTAGATTAATCATTTTACCAGAGATGGTCATTTCAGTCCAGCACCAGTTTTGTTTACTGACAATTATTTTTGTAAAATTAGTACAAGATAGACTACAACCCCGATTTGAGTGTTCTTGGTACCAAAATCTTCAGGAAAGCACAATCTATATCCTCAAAAAGTTTCAAGAATTTAGAAGGCCTAAATCTATTTTTAATTTGTGATTTTGTGGGAGGCATATTCTGGGGCAGCAAGCTTATCTATCAGTTTTTTTGTATTTTGGAGAGCCAACTTTAAAAATAGCTAGTAAATCGTGTAAAAATGCTATAAATGTAAAGTTTGAGTCTAAATTGTGTGTTTTTGAGTCCTCTATCTGACTGTATATTTGGATTTCTGGTTTGAGTTTCGTGATTAGTTCATATGGGCCGGTTTGTGACAGCAGGTCATCTTGAGACATTGGGGGTATTTGAGATATCATATCATGGGGTATTTGGTTTGATTAGACTACATCTAAGTCCTTGTGTCAAGATTTGGTCATCCAAAATCAAAAGAGGCATTGGTATCACAATATGTCATTTACCAATACCATTTCGAATTTGCATGTAGGTCCTATATCATTTGCATAATTATGTGAAGGTCCTTGAGCATCATTTCATTGGGATTGATTATTTCCCTCTTTTCATTTGCTCTCTTCTTCAACAATTATGCATCTAGGCCCTTTTTGTTGAGAGAATAATAGGGGAAATCTCATGGCTCAACCCTACTACCTCTTGTGTTTAATTAATTTTTTTTATTGTCACTTCATTATTCTTTTAACCTCCTCACAAAATAATTAATATAGTTTTCATATGAAGGGAAACCTCATGGCTCAACCCTCATACTTCTACTACTTAAGTATTCTTAGAAGAAGCTAAAAGAATTAGATAAAGAAAGAAATGGAAAAGAAAAGAAGAAAAGGGAAAAGGAGTAAGAGAGTCACAAATATTTACATATGCATATATTTTATTTAGAATCATAGGCTTGAAAGCTAGCTATAAGAGCTAATAATGCCTCCTCTATTTCATTTGTCATTTTTAAACCTTTTAATAAAATATTTGATTATTATATAAAAGGGGTTTATTTCATTTACATGATTTCATGCTTCTAAACTCATTCATGTGAGTTAGAAGCATTCAATCTTCATCAACTTCGAACATAAGAGAAAGAAGAAGAAGGAGATTAAAAGGAAGAGATTAACAAATAAAAGCTCCAATTGCATAAAAGGAAAGAAAGAAGATCTCAAATCAAGAACATCTCTTTATTTCTTCATGATTAGCTTACATGAACATCAAGCTCCATTGAGCTTTTACATTGCAAAATCTCTACCTATTTCTATTTTGAGTTTTGTAGAGGAAGAAGAAGAGGGTTTCGGCCTTGGAGGGTTTTTTTTTGTGTTTTTGTGTTGTGTGGTGTATATGTGTGGTTTTTCTTGTATATATTGTGCCTCTCTTCTATGTTGTATATATTCTCTTCTTCTGGTCTCCCTTCCTTCTTCAAATGAGGGGTTTATATAGGCCATGTCAAGGGGTAGAGCCTAGGTTTAGAGGAGTCTTGTTGGCATGATCCCTACCACTCCTTTGCATTAACTCTCATCCAAAAGTTTAGATGTATCCAAGTGTCATGCTTATCCCTCAAGCTTGAAGAGAATATTCTTGGCATCTTAGCATCTTCATTGGTCATGTGACATGTGTCCATAGGAGCAAAATATCTAGAATATATTCTAGAATATATTCTTCCCTCCTAATTTGGCATCTTCATTGGTAGTGTGACATGTGTCCATAGGAGCAAAATATCTAGAATATATTCTAGAATATATTTTTTCCTCATATTTTGACATCTTCATTGGTAGTGTGACATGTGTCCATGAGAATAAAATATCTAGAGCATATTATATCCTCTCAAATTGGGCCATGCAACAATTGGGCTAGCCTATTTAATTTCGGCCAACAGCAGCCCCAATTTTCATCAATTAAATTCGGCCCAGCTCCAAATATTTTGATTCGGCCATTTAATTAATTTTATTTTTTCTGACTTTTTAGGGTCAAACAAATGCCCCCCACCTGGGTGAGGTGCGAAGACCTTAGGATTGAACAGCTTAGCCGGGTGCCCCCAGTGTTCCTCTTTGGGGCCTTTGGCAAACCAGGGTTGGTTTTAGCTGCATCTCGTGGTCTTCTTGGCATACCAGGTTGGGATTTGGTTTTGGTTGTAGTTTAAAGTCTCCTCGGACTGTTGGTGTAGTTTAAAGTCTTCTTAGACTATTGGTGTAGTTTAAAGTCGTTTCGGACCATGCTTGGTTGGGATTTGGTTTTGGCTCGTAGTTTAAAGTCTTTTCGGACCATTGGTGTAGTTTAAGGTCTTTTCAGACATTGGTGTAGTTTAAAGTCTTTTCGGACCATTGATGTAGTTTAAGGTCTTTTCGGACCATCGGTGTAGTTTAAGGTCGTTTCGGACCATGGTTGTGGTTTAAGGTCTTCTTAGACCATTGGTGTAGTTTAAGGTCTTTTCGGACCATGTTTCTTCATTGTTCGATTGATCGTGCAGGTGTTCTTTTCACTCGACACAAGCCTATGACGGCCTTTGCATTTTTCCATGGGGAGATGGGAGCTTGCACCTTTCTTCGCTTTTATGTTCAGTTTGGATTCCTTCTTATCCATTGACGAGGTCGTGGATCCTGAAATCAAAACATTCCAAATCTCGACAGTATCCAAATCTTAAAGTACTTTACTTTTGTTGGATGTTCATTTTACTTTTGTCATATTTGTTATGTTTGAATTTTCTTTATCTTGCCTTTAAGCAAATCCGCATAAGGAATTTGTTAAAGATGATCACAGAAATGAAATTTAATCATGAAATTTTGGACATAACTTATAAATTTTGGAAGAACATTTAGGTTATACCTTGGGAAAATTTTATGTTCATCTCACGAAGTATCTTACTCAATGTCCCTTGAATAAAATGCTTAATCAACATGTTTCGTAAATTTTCTTGGATTGAAGGTGTTAAATTTATCTCTTTCTTTACATATCAATGCTCGGAAAGTTGTTCAATTTTATTTGCTGGAATAAACATAATAAGACTCGTCCCTACTCATCTTAGTATTACCACGTAGAATAGGGTGCTATGCATACTCATGACTTAAAACCTTTCCATTGCACGGATACAAACATGGGGTGATGCGTCACGAATGTACCCACGAACTTTATCGGGTCTAAATCAGCGGAGTAGTGTGTCGAGAAAATTTACTCTTATATTCTTTCTTTTCATTGTTTATCATTCTCCCCCCCTTTTTTTTTATTTCTTTCTCACAACAATTTTTTTTTCTTTTCTTTTTCTTCACTTTTTTTTTTCATGCGTTTGTGTCCTCCTTTTTTTTTTTTTTGAAATCGAATTATTTTCCGGGACCAATTTACAAAAAGAAAGATATATCCCAACACCTTTAGTCTTAAGGAGTTTATACAAAACCTATCAAGTAAGCTATTTATACGAGGGACCTCTTTCATTTAATATGGGATTAGCCAAAATTATTCAAAATATCAGAAAATGTTCTTGGAAAATTTTCAAAGTTTGCCCAAATTTTCTTTCAAACTTCATTTTTGCAAACGACTTTCATAATTTTCCATTTGCGAATTGCTTTATTTTAGTTTCTCAGAATAAATTTTCTCTACTGCTTTAGAAATAAACTGAGAAATTTTAAGGAGAACAAAGGACAAAGTAGTACTCACAATTTTCATTGCCCAATGAATTCGATGTGTTCTCCTCTTGACTCCTTATCTTCCATGCAGAGTCAGATTAGGTTGTAGCATGCGTGCTTAACCACAGGACCGGAGGAATTCTTGGCTGCCCCCAGGGTGTTCTTGCGGTGGCTACAGCTTGTTTGATCATCATGCCATATGTGTCTCTTTTTGTGATTTTCTTTTTATTTTGGAATCGAACTTTCTAAGTTTTCTCCAATCGGGTTCTAAGCGATCAAATAAACTTATTGGCTCGATTCTTTCCTTTATTTTTCTTCTTTCTCTTTTTGGGCCGAGTTCTTCGAGCTTTCTTTAATCGGGTTCTAAGCGATCAAATAAACCCGTCTAATTCGGGTTGTTCTTTTTTTTTTTTTTTTTTTCAAGCCTTCCAAACCTTCACCAATCGGGTTCTAAGCGATCGGATAGCCTCGTTGACTTGACTTTCTCCTTTATTCTCTTTTTATCTTTTTGGTTGATTTATTCGAATCTTCTCTAATCGGGTTCTAAGCGATTAAATAAATTCGACTAAATCGATTTTCTTCCTTATTCTCCTTCTTTCTCTTTTTGTCTACGAGTTCTTCAAGCCTTCTCCAATCGGGTTCTAAGCGATTGAATAAACTTGCCTAACTCGGTTTTTTCTCCTGAACCTTTCAAGTTTTCTCCAATCGGGTTCTAAGCGACCAGATATACTTGTAGAGTCAGGGCTTAATCCTGAATCTTCTGAATCTCCCCCGTCGGGTTCTAAGCGACAAGGCATCTTCATTGAACTCAAGCTGTACCTCAAACCTTCTGCGTCTATTCAATCGGGTTCTAAGCGATCAAACGTCTTCAGCTGGCTTGGGTTATTAGTGTTTTCAGTATAAATTGAGGATCGTGGATTGACTTCCTTGTTCGATCCTTGGAGAGTCAGGAATATGGCTCCATGCAACTCTTTTGGGTGCATCTCGAGTCTGAACATGAAGCGCGGTGCCCATTCAGGTTGTCGAGATGTTGGGTGCACAATAGGACTCAGAGCATACGACGCGGTGCCAGCTCCTACCGCCTACAGGTATGGTATGGTGCACAATAGGACTCAGAGCATACGACGCGGTGCCAGCTCCTACCGCCTACAGGTATGGTATGGTGCACAATAGGACTCAGAGCATACGACGCGGTGCCAGCTCCTACCGCCTATGGGTATGGGTGACCTATTAAGATCTGGTATGAGTGACCTATTAGATCCGGATATGGGTGACCTATTAAGATCTGGTATGGGTGACCTATTAAGATCTGGATATGGGTGACCTATTAAGATCTGGTATGAGGATGAAGAGATCTATTAAGATCTGGGTATGAGTGAAGGTGGCCTATTAAGGTCTGGTATGTATGAGGCGATCTATTAAGATCTGGATATGGGTGACCTATCAAGGTCTGGTATGAGGATGAAGCGATCTATTAAGATCTGGGTATGAGTGAAGGTGACCTATCAAGATCAGGGTATGTTTTGAGGCGATCTATTAAGATCTGGGTATGGGTGACCTATTAAGGCCTGGTATGAGGATGAAGCGATCTATTAAGATCTGGGTATGAGTGAAGGTGACCTATTAAGGTCTGGTATGTATGAGGCGATCTATTAAGATCTGGATATGGGTGACCTATCAAGGTCTGGTATGAGGATGAAGCGATCTATTAAGATCTGGGTATGAGTGAAGGTGACCTATTATGGTCTGGTATGTATGAGGCGATCTATTAAGATCTGGATATGGGTGACCTATCAAGGTCTGGTATGAGGATGAAGCGATCTATTAAGATCTGGGTATGAGTGAAGGTGACCTATCTAGATCAGGGTATGTTTTGAGGCGATCTATTAAGATCTGGGTATGGGTGACCTATTAAGGTCTGGTATGAGGATGAAGCGATCTATTAAGATCTGGGTATGAGTGAAGGTGACCTATTAAGGTCTGGTATGTATGAGGCGATCTATTAAGATCTGGATATGGGTGACCTATCAAGGTCTGGTATGAGGATGAAGCGATCTATTAAGATCTGGGTATGAGTGAAGGTGACCTATCAAGATCAGGGTATGTTTTGAGGCGATCTATTAAGATCTGGGTATGGGTGACCTATTAAGGTCTGGTATGATGATGAAGCGATCTATTAAGATCTGGGTATGAGTGAAGGTGACCTATTAAGGTCTGGTATGTATGAGGCGATCTATTAAGATCTGGATATGGGTGACCTATCAAGGTCTGGTATGAGGATGAAGCGATCTATTAAGATCTGGATATGAGTGAAGGTGACCTATCAAGATCAGGGTATGTTTTGAGGCGATCTATTAAGAATGACCTATTGAGGTCTCGGTTTCAGAATGAGGCGACCTATTGAGGTCTCGGTATTGGTATGAGACGATCTATTGAGATCTGGGTATTGGTGTGAAGCGACCTATTGAGGTCTGGATATGGGAATAGGGCGACCTATTGAGGTCTGGTATTGAAACTGGGTGACCTATCGAGGTCTGGTATGTGTATTAGGTCTTGGTGGGGCATTGATTCATGGGTTTGTTATTTATGGGTGTCGCCTCTTTGAGGTCTTCATTAATTGTTATCATGAAGACCATAGCTTCTTCTTCTTGTTTAGGGTGTATTTTGGTGATCCTTTGCTTCTTTTGAGTGGCATTTGGCGCCACTATTGTTAAACTTCCAATGTTGGATAGGAGCGGATTGATTCGTGCCCCCAACCTATCATGTACACTGGTTGGTCTTCTCAGAATTCGAGGGGTTTGATTTGATCCCCCGTTGTTTAAGCTTTGAGAGGTGCTTGCACGCATCTCTCGACGGAGTTTTGGTTTCAGCGAGGCACCATGAGGTGCCCCCAGCCTTGGGGCTGAGGAAATTGGTTTTGGTTTTGGGAGGAAGGCACTGTCACGTGTCTTAGGTTTTGAGGCTGGGAATGTCAGCCTTGATTGGATAGAGGGTCGGGCATCATTGGGTGCCCCCAGCTTTGAGCTGGAAACATCAACCTAGATTTAATGGAGGTTGGTGTAGAGGTTTTCGGTGCAGGGGTTATATAGTATCGGTTCCTGCGTTGCTTCATCATGCGAAGCTGTTTAAGGGCCTTGTGAATGGCCATTGCAGTGTTGTCAACTATGTTATGCTCATTTGGGTGAATGAGTGAGCGGCTGCAGCAGCGTAAGCCATTCCTGCAAACAGGCAAACTCAAAATTTAGTCAATTTTCATATGTAAACTTATACATGAGTGTTAGCCCGATTATTCAATCCATAGGCGTCGATATCGAATATAAAAGGAAGTGACATAACTCAAGCGGTCCAATGACTTGTTGTTTGAGTGTTTTGAAGTCATTGGCTACTTGAGTATGTTCCTTTTATCTTCGTATCGGATCCCGAACCTGTGAGGAGGAGAATGTCCCACCGGGCGTGCCAAAACCTGTAGGGCGCAGAAAGTTGCACAGCTGTTGGTATGGAAGGTGTGTGCATGTGTATTTAAATGTCTCATGGTTCAATGCTCTCTATTGGTTAAAGAACATCGAACTTGAAACATTCATTTCTTTCTTTCTGCTATTCCTTCCGGTTCACCCTCGACAGACCTACGACTCATAATCAGTTCATCGAGAGAGTTTAATGATTGTGGGGACGTTTAACTCCCAGCGGGCGCAAGCCCCCGCTGTTAATTACATCAGATGACCCTTCCAAGCCATACTGAATACCTCGTTCATTCCGGGATTTGAAGCCTATTTGTTGTGAATTGAATAAAGGGGGCTTGTTTGTGAAGTTGAAAGGATTGAGATTTGTAATTTGAATTTGAGATGAAGTTTGGGCTGTAAGTGGGATTTCCAAGGACATTGTTTGAGGAGTTTGCAAGACGTCAAGGACTGATTTGTGGATGTCAAAGGACTGCACTTGTGACTTCTTTTGTTATAAGGGTCTGTTTGAAAAAGGTTTCGATTTTTTGTTATTCGGGGTTTTGCGATCTGTATTGATCCTTCAAGGTTTGTGTTGAGGGCCTCTTGCTATTGCTGCCTTCATGTTCTTCGTGGTTTCGGTTGATTCTTTTGCGAATTAGATTTGTAGAGGAGTGACCCTTGCCAGCTTTCGACATTGCTTTAAATGAATGTCAACGACTCATTTTTCATGGGATTTGATCATATGATGGCATGGTTTCAACCTGCAAGTATGAAACATTAGATCTGGAGGGCATATGAGAATTTTAGCACATTGTTTCTGGGTTTTAAGATTGCACAAAGGCACGGGTGACATGGGAGCTGCTACTTTTACATGTGCAGTTTTACCAGTTTGGTCAGTTTTTGAGACTTCATAGCTTTCAGTTCACTTGATTGTTTTAAATGGAATTTTGCTGTCTTGTACTGTGATATCAGGACTATAAGTCGGCCAACTTTCATGATTTTTCGTGGTGTTTAGCTATGTCAAACGGAAATTCCAAGTAGTGACCAGCAGTTTTCTGTTTTTCTGAACTGCTGAACTTCGAAGGTCGATTCCTGCCAATTGGCTACACCAAATCTTGTATCCTGCATGTGAAAATGTTGGTTTAGTCATGATCTATATGCATGTATAGCAGTTTTGCAAAACTCTATTCAGAGCTATGCCAAATGCGTGTTTTCGTACGGAGGTGCCTGCTGGTAAATGGAGCAGCAGTTTCTCTGTTTTGCTGAACTTTGAGGACCATTTCCGACAATTGGCTAAACCAAATTTTGTATTCTTTATATGGTTTTACAGAGGGGAATTCAATCTATAACTCTGTAAAATTTCATGGGATTTGGAGTTCTTTTTCCATGTTTAAAGGCCATGCAAAGGCATGGGTATTTGCTGGTGTTTTTTTTTCAGTTGCTGTTTTGCTATTCTGACGACCAATCTTTAAAAATTTATTCTGGACAATATACAAAACCAAATTTTTGGTTCTTTTTATGAGAGTGTAGAGGAGAATTTACTCTATACGCATGCAAAATTTCAAGATCTTTGCACTTTCCTAACCATTTTTAACAGGTGCTTGAATGCAGAGATAGACTGGTAAAAGATGCAGTTTTTCTTTCTACAGTTCTTGTATTTCCATTTTGAGAAGCTGAACTTCAAAAATCCATATTAAATCGAAATGAAATCCAAATAACATGATCTTTGTGTCCAACTTGTGTGTTTTGAAGTTATTTACATCTTGGTGTAGTCCATTTTACATTTTAGCCTTTATTCCGGTCTAGATTAATCATTTTACCAGAGATGGTCATTTCAGTCCAGCACCAGTTTTGTTTACTGACAATTATTTTTGTAAAATTAGTACAAGATAGACACAACCCCGATTTGAGTGTTCTTGATACCAAAATCTTCAGGAAAGCACAATCTATATCCTCAAAAAGTTTTAAGAATTTAGAAGGCCTAAATCTATTTTTAATTTGTGATTTTGTGGGAGGCATATTCTGGGGCAGCAAGCTTATCTATCAGTTTTTTTGTATTTTGGAGAGCCAACTTTAAAAATAGCTAGTAAATCGTGTAAAAATGCTATAAATGTAAAGTTTGAGTCTAAATTGTGTGTTTTTGAGTCCTCTATCTGACTGTATATTTGGATTTCTGGTTTGAGTTTCGTGATTAGTTCATATGGGCCGGTTTGTGACAGCAGGTCATCTTGAGACATTGGGGGTATTTGAGATATCATATCATGGGGTATTTGGTTTGATTAGACTACATCTAAGTCCTTGTGTCAAGATTTGGTCATCCAAAATCAAAAGAGGCATTGGTATCACAATATGTCATTTACCAATACCATTTCGAATTTGCATGTAGGTCCTATATCATTTGCATAATTATGTGAAGGTCCTTGAGCATCATTTCATTGGGATTGATTATTTCCCTCTTTTCATTTGCTCTCTTCTTCAACAATTATGCATCTAGGCCCTTTTTGTTGAGAGAATAATAGGGGAAACCTCATGGCTCAACTCTACTACCTCTTGTGTTTAATTATTTTTTTTTATTGTCACTTCATTATTCTTTTAACCTCCTCACAAAATAATTAATATAGTTTTCATATGAAGGGAAACCTCATGGCTCAACCCTCATACTTCTACTACTTAATTATTCTTAGAAGAAGCTAAAAGAATTAGATAAAGAAAGAAACGGAAAAGAAAAGAAGAAAAGGGAAAAGGAGTAAGAGAGTCACAAATATTTACATATGCATATATTTTATTTAGAATCATAGGCTTGAAAGCTAGCTATAAGAGCTAATAATGCCTCCTCTATTTCATTTGTCATTTTTAAACCTTTTAATATAATATTTGATTATTATATAAAAGGGGTTTATTTCATTTACATGATTTCATGCTTCTAAACTCATTCATGTGAGTTAGAAGCATTCAATCTTCATCAACTTCGAACATAAGAGAAAGAAGAAGAAGGAGATTAAAAGGAAGAGATTAACAAATAAAAGCTCCAATTGCATAAAAGGAAAGAAAGAAGATCTCAAATCAAGAACATCTCTTTATTTCTTCATGATTAGCTTACATGAACATCAAGCTCCATTGAGCTTTTACATTGCAAAATCTCTACCTATTTCTATTTTGAGTTTTGTAGAGGAAGAAGAAGAGGGTTTCGGCCTTGGAGGGTTTTTTTTTGTGTTTTTGTGTTGTGTGGTGTATATGTGTGGTTTTTCTTGTATATATTGTGCCTCTCTTCTATGTTGTATATATTCTCTTCTTCTGGTCTCCCTTCCTTCTTCAAATGAGGGGTTTATATAGGCCATGGCAAGGGGTAGAGCCTAGGTTTAGAGGAGTCTTGTTGGCATGATCCCTACCACTCCTTTGCATTAACTCTCATCCAAAGGTTTAGATGCATCCAAGTGTCATGCTTATCCCTCAAGCTTGAAGAGAATATTCTTGGCATCTTAGCATCTTCATTGGTCATGTGACATGTGTCCATAGGAGCAAAATGTCTAGAATATATTCTAGAATATATTCTTCCCTCCTAATTTGGCATCTTCATTGGTAGTGTGACATGTGTCCATAGGAGCAAAATATCTAGAATATATTCTAGAATATATTTTTTCCTCCTATTTTGGCATCTTCATTGGTAGTGTGACATGTGTCCATGAGAATAAAATATCTAGAGCATATTATATCCTCTCAAATTGGGCCATGCAACAATTGGGCTAGCCTATTTAATTTCGGCCAACAGCAGCCCCAATTTTCATCAATTAAATTCGGCCTAGCTCCAAATATTTTGATTCGGCCATTTAATTAATTTTATTTTTTCTGACTTTTTAGGGTCAAACACAACTCTTTTCTAATTCTTGCGTTTCCTCTATTGTCTCGTCTTCAAGTAGGATGCGGTACATGGGGATGGTCGGGCAAACGCCTTTGATGTCATCTATTTTGTCGCCAATAGCATTTCGGTGCATCTTGAGTATGTTGATGAGCTTGTTGGATTGAACATTATCGAGCCGAGAACTGACAATCACCGGGTAGGTTTGGTTGGGTCCCAGGAATTCGTAACGGAGGTTGGATGGAAGAGGTTTGAGTTGTGGATAAGAGGTTGTCTTCTCCCTTTTCTTCACTTTGCTACTGACCGTGCTAGGCGACACGGACTGCAGAATTTTAGATTTGGGGGATTCTTCCTCTTCCTTTGTTATGACAGTGGCACAACTCGCGCAAGTTTCAGCGTAGGCTTTATCAGGTTCAGCTGTGGTGTATTGCTCGAGTTGCCTTTCATCATCTTCCCCTCTAAAAAAGTTGTCAAGTTCCTCCATACCCATGGATTCTCCCAATTCATCATATGAATATTCTTCCTCTTCAAATTCATCGGTGATACCCAAACTGAAGACACGATCAATGTCAGCGTCATCCTCCCCTCTAAAAAGGTTGTCCAGTTCCTCCATACCCATATATTCTCCCAATTCATTATATGGATATTCTTCCTCTTCAAATTCATCTATGATACCCAAATTGAAGACACGATCAATGTCAGAAGGGTATTTCAAAGCTCTGTTTATGTCGTAGAACGCCTTGTCTTTTCCGACATTCAGTGAAATTTTCCCGTTCTTAACATCAATCATTGCTCCGCATGTGGCGAGGAATGGCCTTCCAAGGATGATTGGAATGTGTTCATCTTCTTCCATGTCAACCACAACAAAATCTCCAGGTATCCAAAAGTCTCCAACTTTGATTGGTACATCCAGCAACACTCCTTCAGGATATCGAATTGATCGATCAGCCAGTTGCAGTGCAATTTGTGTTGGTGAAAGTTCTCCACATTCTAATTTGTCAAACACTGCCTTTGGCATTAGACTCACACTTGCTCCCAGATCACATAAAGCCCTCGTAAAATTCGTCGTGCCAATTGTGCATGGTATCGAGAAGCTTCCCGGATCTTTCAACTTTTCTGGTAATTTACTTTGCACGAGGGCACTACATTCCCGATTGAGCGGAATTGTTGAGAATTCTTGGAGTTTGTTGCGATTTGAAAGGATCTCCTTCAGAAACTTAGCATACGAGGGTATGCTTGCAATTGCCTCAGTGAAGGGGATTGTGACTTGTAGTTGCTTGAGCGTCTCCATGAATCTCGCGAATTGTGGCTCCATCTTATGCTTGGCTGGCCTTGGAGGGAATGACAGAGGTGGCTTGTAGGGTGGTGGTGAAATGTATTCAGGTTCGGTTTGTCGCTCGTCTCCACCTACGGTGTCATTCTGCTCCTCAATAAGGTCTGCCTGCAGTTCGAATACGGGCGGCTCCGGTTGTTGCGTCTCGTATTCTTCGGAATGTGATGGCTCTGCATGCATCTCATCGAAAGTTAGATCTCGCATAGGAGGTCCCTTGTAAGCTGTGCCGTTTCTTAGTGTGATGTTCTTGCAACTCTCTTTAGGATTTTCTTCCGGTTGGCCTGGAATTTTGCCTTTTTCGCGTGTAATGCTGGAGAGTTCTTTTGCCATCTTGGAGATGTGACCCTCCAAGTCCTTGACGTGGTTTACTAAGGTTTTGACCGTTTGCGTGATTCCGTCGTTTGTCTCGTCTTGCTTCTCTAGGAATCTCTCCATTAGTGATGTGATGTCAGGTTGCTGTGGTTGGTTGTACCTTGGTTGATAATTGGGTTGTGGTTGGTAGTTCTGTTGAGGTGCAGCAGGTCTTTGATTGTTTGCGTATGAGAGATTTGGATAGTTTTGGTTGTTCGGATGGTGCGAATTATAGGCGGGCTGAGGTTGAAAGCTGTTGTCGATGGCGTTTACTTGCTCTGTTTCTTCCTCAGTTTCCGTCACGTTCGTACATTCGGTCATCTCATGCGCTCCTCCACAATAGCCACATGCTGTTGTGGCATTGACTGCTGCTACCGTTCGCTGCTTGGTCTGCTTGTTGAGTGCTAGTTGCAAAGCATCGATCTTTGCGCTTAGCATGGATATTTCATCTACTTTGTGTATGCCAGGTGCCGGAGTTGGCTTCTTGCGCTCAGGGATCCAGTAGTGTTGGTTGATTGCAATCTCTTCAATTTGGTTGTAAGCCTCGTCAGGTTCCTTGTTCATGATTGCTCCTCCCGCAGAAGCATCAATAAACAACCTATCGGTAGGGTTTAGACCACTATAAAAAGTTTGAACAATCAACCATCTTTCTAGACCATGGTGTGGACAACACCTTAACATATCTTTGTATCTATCCCATGCTTCACACAATGATTCACCATCCCTTTGTTCAAAATTAGTAATTGCTTTTCTAAGTCTTGAAGTTTTAGATGGTGGAAAATATTTTGCAATAAACACATTAAACAATTGGTCCCAAGTTTGAATGGAAATGGCCGGTAAGGAAAACAACCATGCTCTTGCTTTATCTTTTAATGAGAATTGAAATAGCCTTAGCCTGATTGCTTCATCGGTAACTCCATTGATCTTTATCGTCTCGCATATCCCTAGTAAAATTGACAAATGAAGATGTGGATCTTCATGTGGAGATCCTCCAAATTGCTGTTGCGAAACCATATTTATGAGAGCAGGTTTGATCTCAAAATTACGGTTCGTAACAGTTGGCGGGTTTATGCTAGAATTAGGATCATTCGCGCGCGGTACGCAATAGTCTCGTAGAAGTTTGGGTCTTGCTGCATCGTGAACTCCATGATCACCATTGTCTTGTCTTCCATTGTTAATCGGTTCGTTCGGTGGGATATTCATGTTGATCGAATCTGAGTCTTCTTCGCTTTCAGAATTACTCGATGAAGAACTATGATTGGTTCCTATCGGTGATGTGGAAGCGAATTGTCCTCTCCTACTAGCAATCCTCTCGGATCTTCGTACGGATGATTTGGCCAGCGTGCAGTGTCCTAAAAAGAAAAGAAAATATGAAAATTAAACTAAAAACTGAAAACAAAAGGAAAAATAAAAGAATAAAAACGAAATTGAAAATAAAAGAAAAATAAAAATGCAGAAAATAAAAAGAAATCTAGGCGTTTCTAATTAATTGGATTCAATGGTCAAAGCAAGGACGTCTCGCGAGGCCTTGCACAATGAACCGTTATTCCCCGGCAACGGCGCCAAAAAGCTTGATCACTCAAAAGAGAGCAATGTTTCTTTTAATATTTATAAACTCGTAAATGCTATCGGTTCGGACTGCAAGCGCACAATCCTATCGAGTAGTATATTCGAGGTCGATCCACAGGAAATATTGGTTCAATGCTTTGAGCGATCGAATCACAATCTTTCGAGAGGCTAGACGAAATCTGTAAATTGAGAGATTTTGTTTTGATCAATGTAAATTAGGAAGCAATTAAAAGTAATTAAAATAAAGATAGAGATGAGAATTCCTAGGGTTTCGGCACACCATTGCCACTCAATCCGCCTTGACAATATATTCCTGTTGCGTCTGATTTCCTGTTGTTGTTTAATGAAAGACACCACATAGGTCACTGCGATTTATGTTACGCAACAATGACAGATCTTTCACCAAGATTCTACATAGGACACTGCGATTTTCCTTACGCAAATGTCTGATCTCTCAAATACCCCAAATTACTACATAGATCACTGTGAATTTCTTTACGCATGTGATAGAATTTGGTACGCGTTTTGTTGGTCTGGTTTATGGTTTCTCCACTAAGGTTTTCTTCACATAAACCTAATAGATCTCAATGAGGCTAATTCATACAAATAGTTTCTCTTGCCATTAAAGTACTGTCACTACTCTAACGGACTCAAACTAGATCATTGAAGTTAGATGAAGAGATAGTAAATCACAAAAAACATTTTGCTACAACAACAAGAAACCATAATCAACAGAAATATATATATCAAAACATCAAGAGTAACAAGGTTTACTGCCTAGCCCTAAGAAAAGGAACTTAGCCGCGAAACAGCATTGTTACAAGCACTCATCTCTTCTCTCTTTAATCAAATCTAACCCTAATTACAAAGATAACTATTCCTTCTGCCCAGGGGCCTTATATAGGAGTGGAGGGACGTGTAGAGGTTGAGTAGAGGCTAAGAAACTGATCTGGAAACAGCTGTCGGCAGTTATTCCCCATGAGACGCCTTCGGATACGGACCGTATCAGTTGATACGGTCCGTATTAGGACCTTGACGGTTAGGGTTTAATGCTTCCAGCGCTATCTTCTGGTCTGTGCTAGGCCTGGTCCGTATCAATCAATACGGACCGTAACAGAGACTTAGTCGATAAACGTCGCTGATCCGATTGACCTGATTCTAGCTCCATTTGATGTAAAATAGTCCCAAAACCTGTTTTCTACAATAAAACATAAAGAAGGGTGACAGTAGCCTTTTTCTCTAATTAATTAAACATAAGTGTGATAAAATATGCAAAACCTAAGCCAAAACCCTACGTAAATCATCGTTATTTTGACTCTGATCATTGGACATGTTCAATTTTGATTTAGAAACATGGAGAGTTCAATTTGGGTTCTTTTGGAGGTGGTTTGAGTCGATTTGGACTTAAAGTGAAAAAGTTATGCTTAAAAAAAACTGATAAGGACCTATTTGTAAATATTCATATTTTCTTTAAGGGGCTTGTTTATGGAGCTGAAATGATATGACTTTATGATTTGGATTTTAAATAGGGTCTTATGTGAAAATTGGGCCTTTAAGGGCTTGTTTGAGAGGTTTTTTTATTGTCAGGGACTTATCTGTAAATTAGAAAGGACTTCGCTGTTAATATGAAAAGTCAGAAGGTTTTATATGCAGAAGGATTTTGGTTTAATTGTTTTATTTATTATTTGGTCCTTGAGATTTGTATAATGGGCGAGATGCGTGATTTGGACTTTGAGATTTGTTTTGAATATTGGGTGATGACATTAAACTTTGAGATGCGTAATGGGCCTCCGATATCTGTATTTAACATCTGGACCATAGGCTTTCAACTTTGAGATTAGTGTATGAAGGACTTATTCACATGACAAACGGGCCCCAGGGGCAGAAGCTTATTAGTTCCTGACTCTCGACTTAAGATTAAATCCTGCTGTGAGATTCGTGCTCTGTTTAAACATTTTCTTGGCGCCGAAATCAAAGGGCTTATGTTGCTTTAAAGTCCGTGCAGCCGGGATATGAACTAGGGTTTGCTCTCGATCTTAGGGGTTCGGGCCTCCGACCAACTCCGGTCACGGCAAGGCAAGGAGAGGACGTGGTTAGCATCGCCCGAGGCTCAGGATTGCATTGCACCCATCATCGGTCGTCTCCGACCATCGGAGGTGGTGATCCACCATCGAGTTCGGCCACAATGTTTGATTTGGATTTTTATTCAATTTTGTCGAATTGAACTGTGACTTCCCTCAATTGATTAATCAATTATCATCATATCTTCGTTTTAGAATATCATAGAGATTTTGATTTTGAGTTACTTGAATATTTGTCAAGTTTGAGTTTTGAGGCTCTCGGTTTGGTACCGGTTCAATACCGATTTGGTTGATGAACCACTTTAAATCATGATTGGGGTATTCAAAATGTAAATTTGAGTTTTAGTAATATGGCAGGATGTCTAGGCTTGTCCCTTAATTTAGATTTTATTTTGAGAATTGATGAATATGAATTTCATGAAGTTTCTAAACTTTTCAAACACAAAATTAATTCAAACTCTTTATTTTTGTTAAAGATCATGCAATTTCTTATTATTAATGCATAAAGGGGCATGTGAGCTATGTTTAAAATGAATTTTGTGATTTTTACTATTTTTTTTCTTTTTTTTAAGTATTTGTTTCTGCAGAGGGGTATTGAAGGTAATTTTCTGTTTTTAATTGCTGATTTTCTTTTCATTTAAAAGCTGAACTTTGAAAATTCATATTAAATTGAAATAAAATCATAAAAATATGAAAGTTATGTCTATTTTGTGTATTTTGAAGTTTTCTATCTGATCATGATGTTTGTTTTTCAATTTGGTTTTTTAATCAGTCAGTACTGTTCATTTACCAGCAGCAGCTCTAATTTGTTTAAATGCTGATTTTTTTGTTTTTAAATCTGAACTTTGGAAATTCATATAAAATTAAAATAAAATCAGAAAAATGCAAAATTTGTGTCAATTTTGTGTGTTTTAATGTCCTCTATCTGATGGTGAAGCCCATTTTTCATTTTGGTCCCTGTATCAGTCCAGAAAATTCTGTTTACCAGAGAAGGTCATTTTAGCACTTTTGAGTGCTTTTCTTGTACCGATGGTGCATTCTTTGGTTTTAGGTGCTGGTACTGTTCATTGGTTGGTACCAGAGGTTATGAGAAACCTTTGTCATGATTGGTTTTGAGCTTTGACAAATTTGAGTAGCTTTTAGGCTACAATTTGGTGCAAACAAAGAGAAAGAGGAAAGGAGAAAAATCCAAAATTCCAAGAATTCATTGCACTACCATTTTAAACATCAAATATCTATTAAAACTTGGTTTTATGCAGAGAAGCCCCTGGTTTTATTTGAAATCACATTTTTTGTATAATCTCACTTGACAAAGGGACAAATCATTAAGAAATCATTAATTCAAATATACAAATGATATTTTCAACATAGTTGACATCTATTTGCAATTTGAACCTCATTCTTTCACTATTTTGCACAAATGCCTATTTAATCTCTTTATATTGTGCCTTTTATACACATGATATGCATTTATGCATCAAGAGATCAATTAGAACTCATTTGTACAACATAGGTCCCATGTCAAGGAGATTATAATAGGAACTATACAGCTCAACCACTATAACTCATTTTTTTTTGCTTACTTTTAATATTTTCTAATAAAATAACCAAATAAATTAGATGCAATAGGAACTATACAGCTCAACACATGCATCCTCATTATTTAGTTATTTTATACAAAGATTAAAAGCATGAAAGATCAAGGAAAGTTCAAGAAAAATCATATTTGCATATTTTTGTGTTTTTACTTTGCTTTTATAGAAAGATAAAGTGCCAAAAAGGGAAATAGAATACTAATAACTAAAATATATAGATTTTTGTTTTTAAAGGCAGCAAAGAGAAAGGAAAGAAAAAGTGAAGAAAGAAAAACATATTTTCCTCATTATTTAACTAAAATATATAGACAAAAAGAAAGAAAGAAAGAAAAAGGAAAAGAAAAGATTTTCTTTTATTTATTTAACATATTTATATACATATCATTTTTTTTGTTTGATGATCATTAGACTTCATGCTTGCTTATGAAATAAGCTCAAACATCATGAAGCCTTCTCATTTTGTATATATATATTTTTTATAAGAATTCAAAAATAAAAATAAAGTGAAGAAAGGCGAAAGCTCCAACAGTGAACTGATCAGAGTCAAAATAATGATGATTTACGTAGGGTTTTGGCTTAGGTTTTGCATATTTTCTCACACTTATGTTTAATTTATTAGAGAAAAAGGCTACTGTCACCCTTCTTTATGTTTTATTGCAGAAAATAGGTTTTGGGACTATTTTACACCAAATGGAGCTAGAATCGGGTCCATCGGATCAGCGACGCTTATCGACAAAGTCTCTGTTACGGTCCGTATTGCCTGATACGGACCAGGCCTAGCACAGACCAGAAGATAGCGCTGGAGGCATTCAACGCTAACCGTCAAGGTCCTAATACGGACCGTATCACCTGATACGGTCCATATCCGAAGGCGACCCTTGGGGAATAAATACCGACAGCTGTTTCCAGATCAGTTTCTTAGCCCCTACTCAACCTCCAGACGTCCCTCCACTCCTATATAAGGCCCCTGGGCAGAAGGAATAAGCATCTTTGTAATTAGGGTTAGATTTGATTAAAGTGAGAAGAGATGGGTGCTTGTAACAATGCCGTTCCGCGGCTAAGTTCCTTTTCTTAGGGCTAGGCAGTAAACCTTGTTACTCTTGATGTTTTGATATATATATTTTTGTTGATTATGTTTTCTTGTTGTTGAAACAAAATACTTTTGTGATTTATTATCTCTTCATCTAACTTCAATGATCTAGTTTGAGTCCGTTAGGTAGTGACAGTACTTTAATGGTAAGAGAAACTATTTGTATGAATTAGCCTCGTTGAGATCTATTAGGTTTATGTGGAGAAAACCTTAGCGGGGAAACCATAAACCAGACCAACAAAATGTGTACCAAATTCCATCACATGGGTAAAGAAATTCGCAGTGATCTGTGTAGTAATTTGGGGTATTTGAGAGATCAGACATTTGCGTAAGGAAAATTGCAGTGTCCTATGTAGAATCTCGGTGAAAGATCTGTCATTCTTGCGTAACATAAATCGCAATGACCTATGTGGTGTCTTTCATTAAACATCAGCAGGAAATCAGACGCAACAGGAATATATTGTCAAAGCGGATTGAGTAGCAATGGCGTGCCGAAACCCTAGGAATTCTCATCTCTATCTTTATTTTAATTACTTTTAATTGCTTCCTAATTTACATTGGTCACAACAACATCTCTCAATTTTCAGATTTCGTCTAGCCTTTTGAAAGATTGCGATTCGATCGCTCAAAGCACTGAACCAATATTCCCTGTGGATCGACCTCGTATATACTACTCGATAGGATTGTGCGCTTGTAGTCCGAACCGATAGCATTTCTGAGTTTATAAATATTAAAAGAAACATTGCTCTCTTTTGAGTGATCAAGCTTTTTGGCACCGTTGCCGGGGAATAACGGTTCATTGTGCAAGGCCTCGCAAGACGTCCTTGCTTTGACCATTGAATCCAATTAATTAGAAACGCCTAGATTTCTTTTTATTTTCTGCATTTTTATTTTTATTTTTCTTTTATTTGTAATTTCGTTTTTATTTTTATTTTCTTTTTATTTTTCAGTTTTTAGTTCAATTTTCAGATTTTCTTTTCTTTTTAGGACGCTACACGCTGGCCGAATCATCCGTACAAAGATCCGAGAGGATTGCTAGTAGGAGAGGACAATTCGCTTCCACATCACCGATAAGAACCAATCATAGTTCTTCATCGAGTAATTCTGAAAGCGAAGGAGACTCAGATTCGATCAACATGAATATCCCACCGAACGAACCGATCAACAATGGAAGACAAAACAATGGTGATCATGGAGTTCACGATGCAGCAAGACCCAAACTTCTACGAGACTATTGCGTACCGCGCGCGAATGATCCTAATTCTAGCATAAACCCGCCAACTGTTACGAACCGTAATTTTGAGATCAAACCTGCTCTCATAAATATGGTTTCGCAACAGTAATTTGGAGGATTTCCACATGAAGATCCACATCTTCATTTGTCAATTTTTCTAGGGATATGCGAGACGATAAAGATCAACGGAGTTACCAATGAAACAATCAGGCTAAGGCAATTTCAATTCTCATTAAAAGATAAAGCAAGAGCATGGTTGTTTTCCTTACCGGCCAATTCCATTCAAACTTGGGACCAATTGTTTAATGTTTTTATTGCAAAATATTTTCCACCATCCAAAACTTCGAGGTTTAGAAATGCAATTACTAATTTTGAACAAAGGGATGGTGAAACATTGTGTGAGGCATGGGATAGATACAATGATATGTTAAGGTGTTGTCCACAGCATGGTCTAGAAAGATGGCTGATTGTCTAAACTTTTTATAATGGTCTAAACCCTACCGATAGGTTGTCTATTGATGCTTCCGCAGGAGGAGCAATCATGAACAAGGAACCTGACGAGGCTTACAACCTAATTGAAGAGATTGCAATCAACAAACACTACTGGATCCCTGAGCGAAAAAAGCCAACTTCAACACCTGGCATGCACCGAGTAGATGATATCTCCATGCTAAGCGCAAAGATTGATGCTTTGCAATTGACACTCAACAAGCAAACCAAGCAGCGAACGATAACAGCAGTCAATGCCGCAACAGCATGTGGCTATTGTGGAGGAGCGCATGAGATGACCGAATGTATGAATGTGACGGTAACTGAGAAAGAAATAGAGCAAGCAAACGCATTTGACAACAGCTTTCGACCTCAGCCCGTCTACAATACATACCATCCGAACAACCGAAACCATTCGAATCTCTCATACGTAAACAATCAAAGGCCTGCTGCACCACAACAGAACTACCAACCACAGCCTAATTATCAACCGAGATACAACAATCTCCAACCGAATTACCAACCAAGGCAATACAATCAACCACAGCAACCTGACATCACATCATTAATGGAGAGATTCCTAGAGAAGCAAGATAAGGCTAACGCCGAAATCGCACAAAAGATCGAATCCATAACAAACTGCAACAAAGACTTAGAAGACAATGTCTCTAAGATGGCTAAAGAACTCTCGAACATCACACATGAAAAAGGCAAATTTCCGGGCCAACCGGAAGAAAACCCGAGAGAGACTTGCAAGAGCATAACATTAAGGAGCGGTACAGCTTATCAGGGACCTCCCATGCCCGATCAAACTTCCGATGAGATGCATGCATAACCATCACATTCCGAAGAGTATGAGCCGCAACCACCAGAGCCGCCCGTATTCGAATTGCAGACAGACCTTATTGAGGAGCAGAATGACACCGTAGGTGGAAACGAGCGACAACCCGAACCTGAATATATTTCACCACCACCCTACAAGCCACCTCTGCCATTCCCTCCAAGGCCTGCCAAGCAGAAGATAGAGCAGCAATTTGCGAGATTCATGGAGACACTCAAGCAATTACAAGTCACAATCCCCTTCACTGAGGCAATTGCGAGCATACCCTCGTATGCTAAATTTCTGAAGGAGATTCTTTCAAACCGAGGTAGACTCCAAGAATTCTCAACAGTTCCGCTCAATCTGGAATGCAGTGCGCTCGTGCAAAGCAAATTACCGACAAAGTTGAAAGATCCGGGAAGCTTCTCAATACCATGCACCATTGGCACAACCGATTTTAAGAGAGCTTTATGTGATCTGGCAGCAAGTGTGAGTCTGATGCCTAAGGTAGTATTTGATAAATTGGAATGTGGAGATCTATCACCAACAAGGATCTCATTGCAACGAGCTCACCGATCAATTCGATATCCTGAAGGAATGTTGCTTGATATCCCAATCAAAGTCGGTAAATTCTGGATACCAGCAGATTTTGTGGTAGTTGATATGGAAGAAGATGAGCAGATTCCGATCATCCTTGGAAGGCCATTCCTCGCCACTTGTGGGGCAATGATTGATGTTAGGAATGGGAAGATTTCACTCAGTGTTGGCGAGAACAAGATGATCTTCAACATGAATGAAACCAAAGTCCCACCTGACATAAATCTTGTCTACAATTTGGAAACAACAGACGAGTATGGCAATGATGAATTGCGAGTGGATGAATTTGAAGACATCGAGGAGATGATGCACGAAGCAGAAGTGGAGAGACTAATCATTGTACAAGAAAACGGTCAGATCCATCCAACCTCCGTGATAACACAAACCGATGATTTGAACAAAAGTCCTGATATCGCAAATAACAGGAATTATTCTCTCTTAGCCCTTGCATTAATAAAAAACCTACGCGAAGAACTCGATGCAATTTCTCAAAGACTGGACGAGGTTGAAGTAGTGCTCGGTGTGAGTCTAGCATTCGACCCCGGACCTCAAACACCAACCGATTTCTTCAACAAGGACAATGATGCTGAGACCACAGAAGACGCTAAGGGTGAACCACCCAACAAGCAACCCGCTTGCATTGACGGGAGGACATCTGGAAGACACTGATACGACACGAAGTCAAGCTAACGACTTAAAACAAGCTCTTCTTGGGAGGCAACCCAAGGCCACTTTTATATTTTTCCTATAAATTTTTATTTTTAGTTTAATTAGGACTTAAACAAAGAAATAACTCATACCCACCTTTTTCCTATGATCAGGTAAGCATATTGGAGGAAAGGCTTGATTAAAGACATCTCGGAAGATGGAAAAATACTCTCTGGTACGGCCTGTATTGGCTGATACGGACCATACCAGTGGATACGGGGGTAATAGAGTAAGAAAAGAGGAAACAAGTGGTGAATACGGCCCGTATTGGCTGATACGGCCCGTATTCAAAGGAGTTAAAACTTAGCGGCTATTGGGTGAGCATAACGGACTCAATAGGGACCGTATTGGCTGATACGGTTCGTAATAAAGGTTAATCCGGGAGATGCGAACCCGTTAAGAAGAGACGTTTGAAATCCCGTTCTAATCACGTCTCATAACCGTTAATCATTTTCGTTTTAATCCCTAAACCTCTTCCTCTTTCCTTCCCTCTACTCCCTTTCCCTCTCTCTTCTCCTTCTCCTCTTCCCTTTTTGCCCAAAACCTAGCCTCCCTTCCTTGCCGCCAATCACCTGTTACAACTCACCAATACCCAATTGCAGCCCACTAAAGAATTCTAGCCCATTATGAGCCCAAAATTCCATAATCATGCCAACGACGTGATAGGGTCACGAAGTTTGTGTGTCTTTTCATTCTGTTTGCATTTCTTTACATTTAGTTTGTGTGTTGTTAGCATGTTGTTTGCGTGCTTTTACTTTATGCTTTTCTATTTAAGGATGTGACCCTTGTATCCTAGGAACTAAGCTTATGAATGAATGAAATTTCTCTTGTTTACATTCATCTTTACTATTATCTAGTTTTATCTACTTTACTGTCTTCAACTTATACAAAAAAATACCAAAAATATATTCCACCGCACAAGTGCTACCTCGATCCCAGCCAGATCGTAACAATTGGTATCAGAGCCTTGTTCATAGGTCTAAAGAATGCCCGCAACACGGCAACAAACCATGGAAGAGCAAGCCAATGCTGTCCGAGGGTTGCAAGATCAACTAGAGAGCTTGGCGAGAAGAATGACGAGCTTGATGGATGATGACAAGGTACGGTTAAGTGGGGACATCGAGGAAAAACTTAATAAGATTGATGAGTTTATGGCCAACTGTGATCAATTGGTTAAAAAACATGATTTAGAAGTATTATTCACCCGATGCTTGGGAAACCAAGTAGTTAGTAATGAACCTAGTCCTAATGGTGCTAGTTATAGTGCACAACCTCCTCAAAATCCACCATTTCAACAAAACCAAACTCCACCAGGTCCTAACCTCAATCAAAATCCAAACTCTTACACTCCTCACCAACACACTATGAACCAAAATCACAATACCTTTTCTGTGCCATTTCCAAACCCATACAACCAACCATATGCAGCAACAAGACCAAATGTGCCGTATAACCCGCTACCGATAGTGCCGAATAACCAAAACCAAATCCCGCGACATGTACCCACACCAAGAATTGAGTTTCCAGTATTTGATGGGACAAGACCTAGAAGTTGGTTGTACAAGAGTGAGAGGTATTTTGAGATATATCAAATTCCACCTTGGCAAAAATTCGAGATTGCTTCCATGTACATGGTTGATGAAGCCGAAATTTGGTGTCAGGGATTGGGTTTAGAAGGTGGGCAGATGACATGGGAAGTGTTTAAGATTGAATTGCTGTTTGAACCTAAATCGAATATTGGAGTTTTAGGAGAGATAAAAAACTTGAGGCAAAGTGGTGAATTAAAGGCATATAGGAGTAAGTTCGAAGAATTGCGGTTATTGTTATTAAGAGAAAACCTAACATATGACGAGTCATTTTTCACAACCAATTTCTTAACGGGTTTAAAAGAAGAACTGAGGTATATGGTGCTCTCAACCCGACCCAAAAATTTAAAAGAAGTCTATGAAGCGTCTTCCTATCAGGAAATGCTTCTAGATCAGCAGAGGAGGGCAAGAAATTCTGTCAAAATCGAAACCGGTCCAAATACCGTAACCAAATCAAAACCGACCCAATTACCCAACAAACCAACAGATGACAGTTCTAAAGCAACAACCCAAGGCAAATCTGAGACCCTCTGGCCACTCCGGACAAAAGCCCGATAGAGACAAGTGCTTCCGGTGCTGGGATAGATGGGTTCCGGGGCATAAGTGCCAAGCAAAGATGTTACATGTGTTGCAAGGGGAGGAAGAAGCTTGGCCCGAATATTGGAGTGATGCCGAAGATGCAGAAATGCAGACCAAACTTGGCCCTGAAAAGGAAGATGCACCTAATGGGAAAGAGGTACCAATTTCATTACATGCCATTAGAGATGTTAATTCCACAAATCTGATAAGGCTTAAGGGGGAAATCCAAAAAGAACCATTGTTGATTTTAGTAGATAGTGGCAGCACCCATAGCTTTGTAAGCCCACGAATACTTCAGAAAGTAGGCCTAGAACCCGAATTTACAACCCCAATGTCTGTAACAGTAGCCAACGGGGAAAGAATGAAGTGTGACTCACACATCAAGGGTTTAATATGGAAAATGTGTGGGCATGAGTTCAAATTTGACTTGGGGGTTATGGAAATTGGGGCCCATGAATTGCTTTTAGGAGGAGATTGGATGAAAAGTGTGGGACCAGTTACCTTGGATTTTAATGAATTAACACTGACGGTTAGAAAGGAGGGAAAACAAGTTAAGTTACAAGGGGTCCAAAATAAAATCAAAATTAATTTGGTGAATGGGGAAGAATTTGACCCAGTAATGGAGAAAGGAGAATTGTGCTGTGTGGCCCAACTTTACCCAATATTTGAAGAGCCCAAAACAGTCATTTTAGCAAAACCTCTTGAAAATTTAATTCACCAATGCCAAGATCTATCCCACGAGCCAAACAACTTAGCTCGACCTCGAGCTTATGGCATACCCATAAAAGAAGGTGCTGACCCGGTAAACTTAAGACCCTATCAGGTGGTAGGAAGAGTGGGCACCAGTGCTCACAAACTCCAACTTTCTCGAGACAGCCAACTACACCCAGTGTTCCACGTATCACAGTTGAAGAAGAGCCAGAGAGTCAATCCAGTGGATCCCGTGCTGCCACCCGTAGGCCCAGATGGAACATTTAAGGTGGAACCTGTAGAAATCTTGGACCAACAAACTCTCAAACTCAGAAATCGTTCCATTGACCAAGTCAAGATTCTCTGGTCCAAACTACCTGAGTCGGATGCCACTTGGGAGGATGTCAACTTCCTCAAACATCAATTCCCTAACTTCCATCCTTGGGGTCAAGGATTTGCTGAGGGGGAGGCAATGTTACAACTCACCAATACCCAATTGCAGCCCACTAAAGAATTCTAGCCCATGACGAGCCCAAAATTCCATAATCATGACAACGGCGTGATAGGGTCACGAAGTTTGTGTGCCTTTTCATTCTGTTTGCATTTCTTTACATCTAGTTTGTGTGTTGTTAGCATGTTGTTTGCGTGCTTTTACTTTATGCTTTTCTATTTAAGGATGTGACCCTTGTATCCTAGGAACTAAGCTTATGAATGAATGAAATTTCTCTTGTTTACATTTATCTTTACTATTATCTAGTTTTATCTACTTTACTGTCTTCAACTTATACAAAAAAATACTAAAAATATATTCCACCGCACAAGTGCTACCTCGATCCCAGCCAGATCGTAACATCACCGTCGCCGCTACACCCGGCACCTCCATCCATTGGAGCCGCCGCCGGCCTCCTTCCCCGCACCTCAACCATAATACGGACCGTACTGGGTCCGTATCCGACGGCCACTCGACTCTTCTTCTCTAATTTCGATTTTTCTAAACCCCTTTTCTAATACCAAAGTTTAAATTCATTTTTGCATTTGTTTTAATTTAAACTCTGTTACATTAGTTTAGATAATCAAGTTTTATTTTTGCAAAATCACAAAAATCACAAAAAATTAGGTTTCTGTCAAAAATCCCAATTTTTACCAGTACAATACGACCCGTATTGACCCAATACGGTCCGTAATAGTTTACCAGAACCAGCACTTAGCAGTTTTTCTAGAAACACCTTCTGATACGGTCCGTATTGGTGATACGGTCCGTAACCAGTCCAGTACTTGGTCAAATTCACTAGCGAACTAGTCCATAATCAGACCGTATTGACCAATACGGTCCGTAACAGAGACATTAATTTTGAACAAATGGCTCCAAAAATAAAAAATATTTTAGGGGCAGTTACAAGGAGCGCTAAGAAAGCCCTCGGAGGGGCCGGCCAGAGCAGTTCACCACAGAGCTCCTCTAGCCGATCCTCTAGCTCGCAACCACCATCCTCCAACCATTCGTCTTCTCATTTCGACGCCCAGCAGTCGATCAGAGACATACCAGTCTCCGATGCGGACTATGACCCGGAAGAGTTCAACCCCGGGATTTTGGTCTCGAAGAAGAGGACTCTGATGAGTCGATGGAGGATGCAACCGAATACACACCCTTCATCCATCATGTCAAATGCCAACGAATTTACGAATTGATGAAGACAAAGGAGATCATGCATCACAAATCCATCGATACAAATACACTTGGGCAACTGGGCCTCCTTGCACAACTCGAGCAACTCACCAATCGCATCAACATCTGGCGATTCATCAACCTCATCAAAGGAGTAAAAACCTACAGGTTACTCACAAGAGAGTTCCTTGCAACTTTCACCTATGACGGCGACTCCATCACCTTCCAGATGTTGAACACATTCTACTCGGTCGCAATGGATGATTTCTATGCCATCTTTGACCTCCCTAATGATGGCACCACCGATCTCCCTGATTGCCGATAATTCTGGTACAGTATCACGGACGACAATCAGAACAAAACTCGACCGGCAAGTAGGATCATCCACCCCCAAATTCGCCTCTTGCAAGTAATCCTCGCTAATTCCATTTTCACGAGAGGCGAATCTTCATCCAAAGTAACTCTCCCCGAGCTCTACCTCCTCAAATGCATGATCGAGCCAACGCCGGTGCGACCTACCTCGGTCATCTCTTCTGCAAGCACATCCATGAAGCTGCACATGCCAAGAAAAGAGGCGGCAACACCTCCATCGGATTCGTGGCCACGATCTTGGCCAACCAACTCGCTCTGCAGATCGATCATCTCAAAGAGGCAAGCGGGCTCACACAAATCGACATGTCTTGCCTCCAAGCCATGAAATTTGTCACCGGCCACTATCCAGGTCCTTATTTCTACAATTCACCGAAGGGAATCCTCCAATTTCCCTTCCGACATCTCAATCTCCGCTATAGGGCTTCCTGGAAGATGGCACGACCCGCGAGCCCAACATACGAGCCCCCTTAAGATTACATTGATGTAATCGAAAGCCAAGCCGCAATGCAAAATCAGGCTAACATTGATCGGTAGCAGAGAGGATAGGAGGAGCCCCCTTTTGATGCATATAGGGAGGCAGGCACATCGGCAGCTAGAGCCAGATCTTCAGGGGCGGCATCATCTGATGCTCCTGTTGGGTTTTGTTGTACCCTTTGATTAGGTTAAGTATGCGAAAAGTTCGTAAAACAAAAATTTACTTTTAACTTAACCCTAGGATTAAAAGAGTTACATCGGAAAGCCAAACGAAAGTTCCTTTTCCAGTCTTTCCCTTGACACAATCTTTTAATCCTACTTAGGATCTACTCCCCGATTGATTTCTAAAATAATATTTATTTAACATTTAAATAAATATAAATAACATTTATACCTTGTTTCCAAATTACAATTAGAATGCAGATCGAGCGAGAAGACCGGATCTGAGCAATGTCTTCTTTCGGAGCAATGACTTCTCTCGGAGCACCAAACATATGGTGCCTCTATAGGTTATCCACCAGGACTAACCAGAGAGCGGTTTATTTCTTTTGCCAGAAATACTGTAAACTGCGGTATTACGCAAAAACACTATTCACAGGAAAAAGACGAAATAGCAGAATTCCTGACCGGCAGTTATTCTGATTTTACTAATAAGTAAAACACTATTCACCGAAATCCCACAAACACTATTCATCAACTCGAAAGATAATACGTATCAGATACGTATAACTTTCGTTTAAACCGCAACACTATTTGGGAGAGAAAATACTATAACCGAATCGAATCGAGTCGAATCAGATTTCTATATTTTTCTCTACCCCTACCCTCTATTTACAGGGTTAGGGAGGTGCTTGTAAGCAGCTTGCAGCAGAGGTGCTTGTAAGCTACTTGCAGTAGAGGTGCTTATAAGGACGTGCTTGTAAGCTGCTTGCAGCAGAGGTGCTTATGTGGATAGGATTGATAACATGTCATGTGGATAGGATCGGTGACGTGTCATGCGGATAAGGACGAATCTGAAAAGACCAGAATGCCCTCGCTCCGAACACAATTAATATCCGTATAATTATTCTGAATAATTACATTTCTTGCGGTTGTTGATTTCGGTAATTTATACAACGTGTCCTACACGTTTATAAATTAACCAGTTAACTTTTATACAACGTGTCATACACGTTTATAAATTAACTAATGTTTTTGCTTGTCATTTTTACATGACATTTATAATGTAATTATATCAAGTATAATTAATTATAAACCATCTTATTATTGATCATAATCAATTTATAATCAATCAATAAGATTCTCCGATTAACTCCTATAGGTGTGACCCGATAGGATCTGTGTTATGTTGGTAAATAGAATTAAAACCATTTTAACTTCTATAATCATGAGAGGCATCTGGCAAAACGCATCATGACCATCCAATTACACAGATGATGATGTACAGTACAATATCACGATCCAGTAAACTATTTTACTCGTGTTTAATTCTTTTGTCTCATAGCTGTCAGATCAGTTTCAAGGTAGGTATGTGTCATCCTTGCAAACTAATCTTTTCTTGATCTTAAGTTAGATTATCAAATATGATTAACTCTTTAATCATACCGTGCACAGATAATCTTTCTTTATCAAGGGGCCCAGTGACACTATAACTCGTATAATAAATACGAGGGACAATAGTACTTTTGGTAGACCATCACTACCTCAGCTAAGTTATGTATACCGAAGAGCTACCGTTATAGCTACTTTTTACAGATAGCGTTAGGTAACAATCACACATACACATCTCTTAGTTAGGAAAGATGAATACCTCATACTTTAGAATTTAACACTGAATGAAAGCATTAATGACACGAACACAATTCCGTATAATGTTTCATTCGGGGTCTGTCAAATACCATGTTCTCTAACATGTATCTATGTGATTAAATTGACAACTCTTTGTCTATGGTCAGTAAAACTTTAACCATCATTTAATCCACATACTAACCTTTAATTGGTTAATTAGTGTTTTTGCTAATTACCTCGGTCAGTGACTATTAAGAGTATTTATCATCTATATTATGAAGTTCTACTCATTTCGAATCCGAATGCCGAAATGATCCATAATTCGATAAAACTCAAAGAACAAAATGATAATATTATTAATCATTCAATTCATGAACAAAGCTTTATATAATTAAATTATCGTATTATTGACTTCTAGATTATTACACTAACAGCCCCTACAGCTGAGCTTGATCAGTTCATTCAAATGGTAGATTGGATGAACTCTAACCTCAACGAGCTCACCTTGACAACGGGAGAGACTACCTGACAAATGGAACAGAATGGCTCATCGCTTCGCCAAGAGGTTGGCGAAATTTGAAATAGCATGGAGGAGGTCCGGAGGAGTGTTGACGAGAGCAGGCGCGAGATCCAGCAGACGCGCTACATGGCACAGCAGTATTATCAGTTCGCTCTCGACTCCGGATTCGAGTACCAGCCACCACCCTATGGACTCTTCGATCCGTAATTCTACGAGGAGATCCAGCGACCACCACCACCTCCACCACCTCAAGATTCAGGTGCAGTGAGTTGTATCTTTCTCCGGTCTTTTTACTTTATTACTTCCTTTATTTTTATCTCTCGAGCATTGAGGACAATGCTCAATTTTATTCGGGGGGTAGGAAAGTAAATTGACCATGTATCTTTAAAATTTTCATTTTTGCATTTTAAACTCTTAGGTGCTAGTAGTTTTACTCAATTTTTGACTAGGGTTGGAGGCTTTACCGAAAATCCTAGAATGATTAGATTGAGCTTTTTAGCTAGCTTGCATTTTTATTTTTTATTTTAGGAGTAGGTTAATCAAATAGGAATTGTTTTAGATTGAATTAGGCTAGGGTTTAGACAATCGACCATGATACCAAAAATTCGGAATTTTTTAAAATTATTGGTGATCTCAAAGTGAACAATTAATTGCTAACCATGAGAGTTGATCAAAAATCGCAAACCCTAGAATTTTATTTGTTGAGTAATTTATTTTTTGCAAAGTCTTTTAAACTTGATAGTATTTTAGAATACCCATTTATTATAGATAGACCCCTAGCGAAAATATGCAATAATTCATTGTATGAATGAATACTCGGAATTGTGTGTATCCATGGTGCTGGTGACACAAAAATATTTTATTTTTCAGAAAAATAGAAAAATACAAAAAAAATCAGAAATGAGAAAAATCCAAAAAAAAAAAAAAGAAAAATATAGAAAAAGAAAGAAAAAATAGAATAAAGATGGAGGATAAAAAAGAGTACGGGTGCCTACACAAGACTGGTTACCAATAGGCTCAAGAAAACCTCCCAAATTTTAAATTTTGTACATATTTAATTTTTTAAAAAATAGTCACAAGTACCAACACACTTAGTTGTCATATTTTGCTCCAATCAATTGGGAAGGAAAATCAAAATTTATATCATTAGAATTCCTATTGATTTGAAGGGATCCATTTATAATCGAAGGGGAAATTAACACTCTCAATTTTAAGGATATTTGTAAAGTGGATTGTTCGATAATAATTTTTCTAGGGTAAGCATAATGAGGTCAATCATGGGGTGAATAAATTGTTCAAGAGAGAGATCATGAATATTTTAGAGTTCTAAATTTTTATTGTCATGATAATTGTACCAAACTCAAGTTCTAATTTAATTTTAAACAAGTCCTTGAGATTGTATGGTTTAACCTAGACCAGACCTTTGACCAGCTGGGATGTCGTTGCTTGAGGACAAGCAACAATTCAAGTTGGGAGGCGTGATCAGAGTCAAAATAATGATGATTTACGTAGGGTTTTGGCTTAGGTTTTGCATATTTTCTCACACTTATGTTTAATTTATTAGAGAAAAAGGCTACTGTCACCCTTCTTTATGTTTTATTACAGAAAACAGGTTTTGGGACTATTTTACACCAAATGGAGCTAGAATCGGGTCAATCAGATCAGCGACGCTTATCGACAAAGTCTCTGTTACGGTCCGTATTGCCTGATACGGACCAGGCCTAGCACAGACCAGAAGATAGCGCTGGAGGCATTAAACCCTAACTGTCAAGGTCCTAATACGGACCGTATCACCTGATACGGTCTGTATCCGAAGGCGACCCTTGGGGAATAACTGCCGACAGCTGTTTCCAGATCAGTTTCTTAGCCCCTACTCAACCTCCAGACGTCCCTCCACTCCTATATAAGGCCCCTGGGCAGAAGGAATAATCATCTTTGTAATTAGGGTTAGATTTGATTAAAGTGAGAAGAGAGGAGTGCTTGTAACAATGTCGTTCCGCGGCTAAGTTCCTTTTCTTAGGGCTAGGCAGTAAACCTTATTACTCTTGATGTTTTGATATATATATTTTTGTTGATTATGATTTCTTGTTGTTGAAACAAAATACTTTTGTGATTTATTACCTTTTCATCTAACTTCAATGATATAGTTTGAGTCCGTTAGGGTAGTGACAGTACTTTAATGGTAAGAGAAACTATTTGTATGAATTAGTCTCATTGAGATCTATTAGGTTTATGTGAAAAAAACCTTAGCGGGGAAACCATAAACCAGACCAACAAAATGCGTACCAAATTCCATCACATGCTTAAAGAAATTCGCAGTGATCTGTGTAGTAATTTGGGGTATTTGAGAGATCAGACATTTGCGTAAGGAAAATTGCAGTGTCCTATGTAGAATCTCGGTGAAAGATCTGTCATTCTTGCGTAACATAAATTGCAATGACCTATGTGGTGTCTTTCATTAAACAACAACAGGAAATCAGACGCAACAAAAATATATTGTCAAAGCGGATTGAGTAGCAAAGGTGTGCCGAAACCCTAGGAATTCTCATCTCAATCTTTATTTTAATTACTTTTAATTGCTTCCTAATTTACATTGATCACAACAACATCTCTCAATTTTCAGATTTCGTCTAGCCTTTCGAAAGATTGCAATTCGATCGCTAAAAGCACTGAACCAATATTCCCTGTGGATCGACCTCGTATATACTACTCGATAGGATTGTGTGCTTGCAGTCCGAACCGATAGCATTTCCGAGTTTATAAATATTAAAAGAAACATTGCTCTCTTTTGAATGATCATGAACTAAACGCAATAAAAATTCAAAATAAAAGATTTAATTTCATCAAAAGGATTTCATTCATATGAACTCTAGACATCAAAGATTACATCTTTTTAGGTATTTTATTACCTAAATTTCGATTTCTCTCTATTACAAAGGAAGAAGAACACTAATTTCTTTCTTTTCTCTCTATCTCTTTTTATCTTCTTTGTATTGTGGTGGTCTTTCTATCTCCAGTATATGTCTCCTTTAACTGAGCTTCTTACCCTCTTAAATAGGCAGCAAGGGTCTAGGGTTTAGGGTTCTGCTAATGTGGCTTTCATCATGCACATCAGCTGTTTGATCAACGGTTTTCATTTGATTCCTTCATTTTTTTCACGCACACATGGCAATAGTCATCTTATAGGAGCTTGGCACATCATTGATTCTCATGTGGATGATTCTTGATCCTTGGATCGGCCTTAGATGCAATACACGGCTTTTGAGCCTTTGATTAACCGGCCAGATATGGGTGTGCTTGTCTTTAGTGCCCCTGCATCTCTGGAGGCGAACCTTTCATCTTTGTCATCTTCCATAGGTTACATGGCACATGTCCTAGGGACCATCCAGCGTATTAACAGCTGTAGAGGCCGATTTACACTGTACCGGCGGTACACCGATCTTATCATATCCCTCTTCTTGATATTAATGCATTGGGTATCAGATAAAGGCCAAGTAGTGTCGCAATACAATGTTTACAGTGCTCTAGCGCGTATTATATCTTTTACTGAGCTAATTTGTTGTATTCCAATTACACCCGAACTGCACCACATCATCTTCATGCACCAACCCAATTTAATGTATTCGGATTAAATTGAAGCTTTCAATAGCATCGCCGGGTTCCATTTGGTATCCCTTTCAAGTTTCATAGCTAATTTGCCCTCTAGCCTGAGTTTCCAATTTTTGTTTCATTTTCATTCTCGGTTCTAACTGAAGCTTATAAGGCCCGATTGTTTGTAGAGGTTTAGACAGAGGGGAGAGATGACTACCATTGTTTAAGGTGAGCATTGGCTAAAGTCTTTCTTTTAGCTTGAATTTTGAGCTTTTAAATTCATCATGTCGCGGGTTGTGAGGAAGAAGAAGGAACTGCGGGTGGGGCCCGCTTGTCATTCATTCTGTGCTACAGTGTCCTTTTCTTTTAATTTTCTTGTTCCTAACATGCTGCTGTGTGACTTTTGACATTTTATAACCATGTTTAATTGTCCCAAAGTAGCTACTCATTATATTGAATATTAAGTAGTAACTTTTTAGGGTCAAACAAATGCCCCCCACCTGGGTGAGGTGCGAAGACCTTAGGATTGAACAGCTTAGCCAGGTGCCCCCAGTGTTCTCCTTAAACTTTATGGAATCCTTTCTGACTTGCCTTTCCTGTTTGAATCTCAGGTGTCTAGGTTCCACATTGGGCATTGAGCTTAGAAGCGGGTCTGATCATTTTGTTCGGTCACATCTACTTCAAAAAGGTATGCTATCTTTATCTCATCTCGCTAATACTTGCATGGTTGGGTGAGGGCTGAGTATGCATCCTTCAGAGCTTACCTGAGTACTTAATCCCTTGTCTTTATATTAGGGGACCTAGGCAACGACCATACTCTGCAAACATACTCATTGGAAAACCTGTCTAACCGAGGAGGGATTACAGACAGGGAAATTTTATCTCTGATTTAGTATGAAAACCATGCGGGTAACTTGCAAAATTGAGGGTTTAGATAATATGGCCTTCCGGTTGTAGGCATAACCTTGGGTTTTGATCCAGTTTGTCTCGTGTGCTTCTCGGTGGGGTCTTTGGCTAACCAGGGTTGGTTTTGGCTGTAGTTCGGGGTTTTCTTGGGTTGCATCAAGTTGGAACTTGGTTTTGGTTGTAGTTTAAGGTATTTTCGGACTGTTGATGTGGTTTAAAGTCTTCTTAGACCATTGGTGTAGTTTAAGGTCATTTCAGACCGTTGATGTAGTTTAAGGTCTTTCCGAACTGTTGATGTAGTTTAAGGTCTTTTCGGACTACGCCTGGTTGGGACTTGGTTTTGGGCTGTAGTTTAAAGTCTTTTCGGACCATCGGGGTAGTTTAAGGTCTTTTCGGACCATCCCTTCAATTATTCTAAACTCTGAACTAACATATTTCTATGCTTTCTTGTCACTATTCAGAGTCTAGGTTGACGCCAAGGCTTGGAAGCTGGTTTGATCGTCATCTTCAGTCATGTCTCGCAATCAAGGTACGATTTTCCTTGTCTTTCATACACTTGCACTCTAATGGTGGATGTGCTGCTTAGATGTACATTCTTAGGGGTTTACCCGAAGACTTAATCCCTTGTCTATATAGGGGCCTCAGGTAGTGACTATGCTTCGAATATATATCTAAAGAATCCTATCCAGCCACAAAGGTCATACGGACAAGACCTGTCCAGCCACAAAGGTCATACGGACAGGAGGCACATAGAAGCCATGCTAGTAACTTGCGTACCAAAGGGTTCAGAAAGGCATTGCCTTCAATTCCTTGACAAACAGTCAGAATCGTACCAAACTTCTGTTGTGTTGCTTCTGAAAAGGGAACTTGTAGGATATTGGTTATACTTGTGGTTTTGGCTATGTTTTCAGAGCTTTTTCGGATTATGGTTGTAGTTTTAGAGTCATTTCAGACTATTCTCCTTTATGGGTTTTAGTTTAGGGTCTTTTCGGACCGTTGGGGTAGTTTAAGGTCTTTGCGGACCATTTTCCTTTGTAACTCACAGTATCTCTTTGTTTGTGCAGGAGTTTCTTTTACTAGACATGACCCATTACCGATGGGACCTTTTCCTGTGAGAGGAAGGTTCCCTGGTGATCCCATTGATTGGACACCAGAGACTGTTTTGAGGACGGGGGTCACTCATCGTGCTGGGCCTGTGCTGCAGCAGCATGATTATCACTCCTTTTTAGGGGATAGGGCAGGAGAGGTTGTTGACTGCCCCCAGGGTGTTTCAGCGACCATGGAGCCTTGCTTGGCTATGGTGCCTTACGGCACTTTCCTTTAGGTCTTATTCGTGGAGTCATTGTGAGAGTGCGTGCCTTTGAGCCCACTCTATGTATGTGTATTTTGGTTTTGGTTGATTGTGCTTGCATATACGTACTTGTAACTTAGTGTTTGCTTATGTGGTTTTCTCCTTCTCCATCTTCTTTCTCTTTTTGTGGTTGATTTATTCGAATCTTCTCTAATCGGATTCTAAGCGATCAAGTGAATTCATTCAACTCGGGTTTTCCCTCAAGCCTTCCAAACTTTCTTCAATCGGGTTCTAAGCGACGGAAGAGCCTTGTCGGCTTGGTTTTTCTTTTATTCTCTTTTTGTCTTTTTCTCCTGAATCCTTCAAATTCCTTCTAACCGGGTTCTAAGCGATCAGACAAACTTGTTAGAGTTAAGGCTTAATCCTGAATCTTCTGAATCCTCCTAATCGGGTTCTAAGCGACAAGGCACCTTCATTGGACTCAAGCTGTACCTCAAACCTTCTGCATTCTTCCAATCGGGTTCTAAGCGATCGAATGTCTCCAGTTGGCTTGAGTTTTGTCCACCTTGGGCAGCCGTTATACGGCTGTATACTTTCAGTGGGCGGTGAGCGTATGGATACCGACTCCTATATCGTCATGGCTCCATACGTATAGTGATCTCAAGGTCATGAAGAACTAGCTCATATGCTTCTTACTGTTCTTCCACATCCTTGCATCGCCTTCTAGCAAGCAACCCGCCTTTATAGGTTTTGCGTAGAACACGGAAACCCAAATGGTCTTGAGGTCATGGAGAACCAGCTCATATGCTTCTTATGGTCTTCCACATCCTCGTATCGCCTTCTAGCAAGCACCCGTCTTTATAGGTCTTGCGTAGAACACGAAAACCCCGTTAAGGGTGCTAATTTCTTGGGAGTGACATGAAAGGATAGCTAAAAAGCTGTATATGCCCCTTCTTCTTCCCACATCGTTTTCTTTGTGACTATCCCTGCTCATACGCTTATATATGGGTTACACGCAAAATTACGAGACCCTGTTAAGGGTTAGAATTTCCTGCGACCCCGTTAAGGGCCCGTTTGTAAGAACGAAAGATCGTCTTCATAGGCTCTTCAGATCTCCCATAGTCTTACTCTGCTTCTCGACTACTGACTAGCCCATATGCTGTATATATGTCATGCGTAGAATGCAGAAGAAGTCGTTAAACTTCTTGAAAGATCAGCTTCATAGGCTCTTCAGATCTTTCACATCCTTACTCTGTTTCTCGGTAACTGACTAGCCCATATGCTGTACTTTTGTCGCACCTCTGAATCCAGAAAGGGTAAATAAAAATTCATGAAAGATCGGTCCCATATGATCTTGTGACATTTCATAAATTTATTCTGTTCCTCGGTAACTGACTAGCCCATATGCTGTACTTTCGTCGCACCTCTGAATCCAGAAAGGGTAAATAAAAATTCATGAAAGATCGGTCCCAAATTCAATAATGACAGAAATAATTAAAATGACAGAAAGTAAAATTTGGTTTTTATCAGATAGAGAAAAGAGTTTCCAGGATTTCGATTTCATTTTCAACTCTGCCTCTCGGTACCACACACGACCCGCATACTTTCATACGCGGCCCGCATGGAAGACGCGACCCGCGTACTCTCATACGCGGTCCGCGTGGACCTCGAGTGACAGAAAGTAAAATGACAGAAATAATTAAAATGACAGAAAGTAAAATTTGGTTTTTATCAGATAGAGAAAAGCGTTTCCAGGGTTTTCGATTTCATCTTCAACTCTGCCTCTCGGTACCACACACGACCCGCGTACTTTCATATGCGGCCCGCATGGAAGACGCGACCCGCGTACTCTCATACGAGGTCCGCGTGGACCTCGAGTGAATGCAGCAGCTGTCTGTTTCTGCGTTGTTCTTTGGTGTAAGGATTCATTGACCGCACCTAATGTTTCTAAACCTCAACTCTCGTTTGTTGGCTTAATGAACTTGGTATCGGAAATGCAATTTTACCTTCTTAGGTTTTTAATCTAAGTTAATTGTCCGGTTTACTAAAGGTAACCACTACCTCTCGATAAATGGAAAAGTTCACCTCTCGGTTACTATTTGGTCTCGCCTCATGGCTCGTAAACCTACCTCAAATACTAAGTTTGGTTGAGAGAAACATCAAGGCCAAAGTACTAGAAAAGATGCTATAGACATCTAACAGTAGACAATCAAGAATCATTCAATCAACTTCAACAAAGCAATTAAATAGTACTCTAACAATTAAACACTAACATTCAACACAGATTTAAACAACATGCATACAAAACAAAGTATCAAACTACATCATAACCCTAGTAACTAAGTAAACTACTCAAGCATAGTCAAAGAGCAAACAAAACAAATGATAGAAGAAATAGCCATGACAAAACCCGAAATACAAAGAAGATCTATGAAGAACTTTCGTCTTTCGCTTCTCAACTTTGTCTCCAAGCTAGCTGTCAAGTCCAGACCCTAGAATTCATCCCTTGCTCTCCAAAATGCAGAATTTCCCCTATGAATGTGGCAAGGGATCCCGTAATATAGCCAATCTGGCCGACCTTTCCTTCATTGAGCCTCTGTTTCCTTTTCTGTTTTGTTTCCGGAATAGGCTGACGCGACCCGCGTGTGGTGTGACAAGGTCCGCATGTCTGTGTCTCTCGCGTGTGTAAAGAGTGATCGCGTCTGTGGTTGCGTCAGGGTTTGATGCGGCCCGCTTCGGATGTGACGCGGCCCGCGTGTAGGGTTTCAGAACTCGCAATCTTCCCTGATTTTGCTCGTTTTCTGCAAAGTAAGAATAAAAACGCAGCAGTACCACATTCTATAGATATTCAATGTAATAGACACGATATGGTGGTTTAAAACACAGATTTTGGCACAGAAATTGGTCGGATTTGTAGGTCAAATAATGAGACATTAAATATCCGTGTAATAGATCCCACAGATATTTCGGGCTTCCAAAAAATTACAATATCACACGGTTTTTATATAAAATTGTCAAATCCGTATACAATGTGCAGTGTACAATGACCATTTATGTAGTAGTGTCAGAATACGCTGAGGCCTCCTCCATGTCGTGCGCGGCATAGCCCAGAGGTCGCATGGGTTGGCATGCCAGGCCTTCTTGGGCTTTTCTTGGGTCTTCTAGAAAACTGTGTTTTCTGATGGGCCGCGTTATTTTTAGACAATTTATGATAAATCATGGGTGGATCCCACGTCCACCATGATCTCCACTAGTACTTAGGAAGACTATAAATACCCCTCTTGTAATATAATTTAGTGTGTATGTTCAATTGTGTCAAGTTCAGAATTGTAGCTAGCAATCCTCATTGTTAGCTTAGGTTAGAGAGTTACTTAGAGAGAGAAGGATAGCCATTGGAAGCCAAGCAAGAGAAGGCGTGATCTAAGGAGGCAGAGGTTATTCCATCTTCAATTGGGTTGTAATTTATGTTCTCTTTATTTATTTCTTTTATTTATCTCTATGGTGAGGGTTGTACTTCAATTCTTAATTATGTTTTAATATATGTTTATGTTTTTTTTTGCGTCATGATTTGAATTTCTTTTGCACTTTAATCTTTTCATATATCCTTGCATACATAGTTATGTCTACTATATGGCAATGATCTCTACATACAGAAAAGGTTGTGTAGTCGTTGCATCCTTGTGTGAGAAGGATAAACATGTAAGTACTAACGCTTAGGCTAACGAGGCTTAACAGTAGTTCAAAGACTAGGGTTAGAACCCAGTGGGCTCCCTTGGCAGGATAATATAAATTGCACCTTAGACTAAGTTTGGTTTGTCTACTGACAGACTAGACTTAGTTGGAACAAAATTAGAAAACACTTAGATTAGGTGAGGTATGGGATATTTCAACTACGGGGTAGTATAGAGAAATAATTTTGTGCCTAAAACACTTTAGTCTTGGTAGCCCAAAAGCGGATCGAAATATCGAAAAACCTTTCAAATTGCATAAACAAACACTCAGTTCACCGTGCGGGTAGTGACAGTGTCGTATGTGGGGTACTTGGGGACAATCTATACCTCCCGCGATAGTGACAGTACCGCATACGGTATAAATAAACATCAAAACTTATATTTTGCATGCTTAAGAAGGACAGGAAACCTGAACCCTAGAGGCTCTCTATTTACTGTTTAACCTTTTCTAGTTATAATACATTCATTGCATTTGTCACCACCAACTCTTTTACAAAATTCTCATAACCTAGACTAGTAAAAATTGTTTAAAACTTAATACACTATCCCTATGGATCGACACCCCAATTATACTACACGGTAGGATCATACGCTTGTGATCTGAACATAAGTTGAAATTAGGGTTTATAAATATTTAAAAGTAGTAGTTCATTTTGGACTCATCATTGTTGTATGAGGAAATAATGTTCGGTTTCTTAATTAACCTATAGTTCTCTTCTATGTTGTATGGATACGGGTACGGATATCGTATCGGATACGATATGGATAGAACGATACGGTAATTTTTAGAATCTAGGATACGATACGCGTATCATATATATTATTTTTATTATTTTAATTATATTATTAATTCACCACTTGTATTATACGGCAGTTTCAAAATTGATTCAACACATGTATTATTACAAATTTAGCAGAAAAACAAATGCATAGTTACACAATCATTCACTCAACTATCTTGAATTTACAACAAATTTAATTAGTTAATTAATTTAAAACTTAAAAGATCCACATATATACCACAGTCCATAACATCTATCATAAATTCAAATCAAATACACTAGACTAAAATTTAAGTTCATAAAAATTGAAGTCAAGTCATACTTCATAACAATCTAAACGAACTAAAAGATTCGACATATCGGAGACATATCTGAGACGTATCAGACACCTTATCGGCCAGTCAAATATATTAAAATAATCCCATATGTCACTTAGCGTATGAGATACGTATCGGGAGCGTATCAAACACATACCTATTCAATATTGGTACAAACCATATATAAAGTATCGGGATAACATAGGTCTATTAAATCATGCAAATGGGTTGGTAATGTGAAAGCCAGAATCATTAAGTTTGTCATAAGTCCCATACTTGCACTGCGCCCCTATTTTAAAACATAAAAAGTAATAATCCACACATGTATCATGCATGATGCTTTCAGAAGATTATCGCTTTCTCACGTCTTATTAAGTCATATACATTTTTATTATGTACTTAAGTTTAAAATAGATGCTGTCCCATTTTTATTATGTACTTAAGTTTATTATCGCGGATAGTCACTTTTTACCCTCGCGGATACTGTCCCATTCTTGTAGTAATTACTTTAAAAAAAATTGCTATCGTGTTCACTCTTAGTAAATATAAATCTAATGAATACTGGATGTAGTATTTACTATTGTGTATTTAAAATGTAAATTAGTTGTATCTTTGATTTCGTAAATTGGTAATAATGTGAATTTGTTCTATATTTTGACTATTTTGTCATTTTACCAAATTAATGTTTTGATTTCTGAAATAAAAAAATTAATAAATTATTAAAATTTAAAAGAAAAATACCACAGCAAGACTCCAAAAGTCAGAGAAAGTGAAGTCTTGTCTTTTAGAGAAGCCAAGAGGTATTAGTTATAATCCGCTAATCGAATTTAAGCTTTCTGTCAATAAAAACAAATAGTTGCATCAGCAAATTAAGCAGATCTCATTTATATGAGCCATTCATTTTTTGAAGATTAACTAAAAGACTAAAATATCTAAAGGATCATCCACATGCAACAAATAAAAATCAAAAGAAAGACAAATAATTAAGATGTCAAGATGTGTTAACCAATTTCAATAATTTAGATAATATATATATCACACCTAGTTAATTACTCCTTATTGAATTTTATTGACCCTTTCTAATTTTCGATTATTTCTGCCCAATATATATAGTTCGTTGAGATGGAAAGTCAAATCTTCAACCATTACCGTAACTTTGGATTAGTTCCCTCCATGTATATGTCTTATCTCGAGAGCACGTTCGTCACATGGAAAGTCAAAATTTCGATGAGGCATTATATAATTATTAGGCTTTTCATCTAATAATTAATTAATAATGTCCTGCACGTTCGACAGCTAGACTTTGTAGGAGGTACAGCGAGGCACAACCGCGAAACTATAACAGAAATATAATCTGATATGACCTCAAATAATCCGTAGTGAATAGTGATATCTTCTACCAATTTCAACAAATAAATGAAGATTTTTACTCTAAAGTGTCAAAAAGACAAAAAATGTCACTTAATAAATTACCGAATTATGTGCCTACTGCGTTTCCTACAAATCTTGATTCGCCACTCCTTATTGCTTTGGAACAAGTCATTTTTTTGTTTTTTTACTTTTTCTTGTTTAGAAAGGCGTCCTCTTTTAATTACGAAATAACAATAACTAATCATATATATACAACATAAATAAAATATTATTTTCCTTAATAAATGATAATCTTCTGTTTGTAAGTTGTGTACAGCTAGCTAACATGTGAGAACGTGAATCAAGTTTCTTGACTTGCGAGATATATAAATCCATCATATCTTCTCAAGATCAATACACAAATTAAGCTAGAGGAAAGAAGGCATGAGCGATTCAGCTAGCTTAGCTTCCCCTTCCAGCCCATCTGTTATCTGGATGGACCGAGAGCTCCTGAAGGCATGCAGCAATGGTGATCTCACCCTCTTCAACCACTTGATTGATGCCAACACTGGTATCCTGCTCTCTACCACTCCTCACAAAAACAACTGCCTTCACATTGCCGGCATGCTCGGCCATGACGAGTTCGCAAAGGAGGTCTGGTCCAAAGCCCCTTCCCTCTTCTCCGACAGCAACATCGATGGCGAGACCCCACTGATAGCTGCTCTCATTGGCTTCTTACATTATAACTGCTGCAACACAGTTTATGCAGCATGACGATTTGGAGGAAGGGATGCCATTGAACTGCATGCTCTTGAAGGTCGATAGAAACAAAGCAAATGCGTTGCATCATGCCTTGAGGAATGGCTTTGAAAATTTTGCACTGCAGCTCTTGGACATAGAGCCACGACTGTCCGAACAAGTTATTAACACTGATGAGTCACCAATGTTTACGGCCGCCCACAGAGGATATTCTGCAGTTGTAGCGCGATTGCTAGAAATCCCATCTTCAGCAGTTTCTGGCCCAGAAGGTGAATCAGCTAAGCATGCTGCTGTGAGATTTCATCACACAGGTTCATTAGCCGTTACTTGGAACTTAATAGCCCAATTCTGAGCATGTTTTCTGTCATACTAATTATACATTATTATGCAATAGTACTTACAATTGTAGTCAGATCCTATGTATTTCAGTAAAGAAAACTATTGTTTGTCTTCTAAACCAACTAATTTCGACTTGAAACATTAGTTCAAATTATCTGAAGTCCACCAGTTCAGAGTTTGAAGACAAAACTCAAAGTACTCATTTCGTTTGGTGAAATTAAGAACTCAATTGGTCTAGTAAATGTTGTAATTTTATCGTGATATGTACTATCGGGTATAGTTAAGCAACTGTTGGAAGGACGGCCCCAACTAGCATATCATACAGACAAAAATAGTGATAATTCGCTGCACAGAGCTGTATATGACAACAATCTTGAGATGGTTAAGATATTCTTAGAATACGTTCATAATATGGCATATATTAGGCATGAAAGATTAGATACTCCATTTAGTTTAGCAGCGCAAAAAGGCTTTTGGTCGATTGCAGAAGAGATCATGACCACTTGCCCCGACTCGGTTTATACTCCCAACAATTATGGGAATGGTCCACTCATGCAAGCTATTATATATGAGAAACCAGATATTATCAACTACATACTTAGAACAACCCAGCTTCATAGGTTTATTAACACACCCAACGACAATGGTGTTCTTCCCCTACATGTGGCTGCTACCAAGTGCGACCCGAAGCTCCTTCGTTCTTTTCTATCCCATGCAGGACAAGATTATACTGCTGTTAATGGTAACGGGGGTGATGCAGTTAGCCAAATGTATAACGAGAAAGCCTTATGGAAGACATTGAAATGGGTAAGTTGACAAATTTTCATTGCTCTTACCCGTAACACTTAATTTAGTATTAAATTTGTACATTTCCACATAATTCTAATCATGACGTAGCTAGTGTTTTTAAAAAAAGGTCAACAAACATCATGCATATTTTTTATTTCTGTCACACAGAATGAGTCGTTCACATTGTTGTCAAATGTAATTCCCTCCGGATGGAAACATCAAATGAGAGATAACGTAAAACAAACGAACAAGAAGGAAGCAATTCTGGAAATCAAGTCACTTACAACAAAGTACACTTCCAACACATCTCTGGTCGCTGCCCTCCTTGCTACTATTACTTTTGCTGCTGCTTTTACATTGCCAGGAGGATTCAGTACAGATACCTCTGATGCCGGACAACCCCTTTTTGCAAGGAAAGCAGCATTCCAGGTGTTTCTCATCTCTGACACCATAGCCATGTGTTCTTCCCTCGCCGTCGCATTTCTCTGTATTTTGGCGACATGGGAGGACTTGGATTTCCTGTTGAATTACAGGAAAACAACGAGGGCACTCATGTGGTGTGCTTACGTGGCTACTGCACTTGCATTCGGTACCGGTTTGTTCACGGTGATTGCACCCAACAACTTGTGGCTTGCAATTCTCATACTGATACTCTGCACCATCCTTCCACTCCTCTCCAAGATCATCGGTGAATGGCCCCTTTTAATGGTTCGCTACAGGCTACGTGGTCTTTTTTTAAAAGACCTCGTTCCAAATATTTGAAAAAGTACAAATCATATCATAATTCATCACAGAGTTGTACCATTATTGAAAAAATTATGAAATTTTTTAAAAAAATATTCTTTTATGTTATTATCTAAATTGCTTTTGGACCATTGGGCTAGGCGGCTAGCTATGTATTGTTATATATAATTAATTGTAATTTAAATTTTTTATGAGAGAAATTTAAAAAATTCAGTATACTAACTGTGTCTCTCCTTCCCTTGTCTCTTCTTCGTTTTTTCAAATACTCTAACAAACTTGTATCCGCGAGAAAGAAATAAAGAAAAATAAAAAGAACAAACATAAAATAATTATATAAGTCGCTGTCATCGTTTTTGTTTGGTTCTTCTTCATATCTGATCTGTGATCTCATCTAGGAGCCAATGATCAATAGATGTTTGATGTGACAACTCCAGGCATTGTTTTTTCTATCTCATCTTTGAACTTTGTATTCCAATGCTATGGTTTCAATTTAATTATAAAAATGCTCAGATCGCCAGGAAACCTGGCCGTCCACTATTTTTTAGAACGGCCAGAAAACTTGGCGGCTGAATTTTTTTCTGGGCCGCCGAGTTCTTTGGCGGTCCAGGTTTTTTTTTTTCCCTTTGAAACAGGCTATATAAGTCTTGTTTCTCTCTTCTCCCACTCACAATCCACTCAAACTCAACATAAGAGAAAAATAGAAAGAGAAAGAGAAAGAGAAGAGGCAATTTTGGAGGTGAAAACTGTTGGAAGTTGATTCAAAATTAACACACCTAATTAAGATGGCTGCCGAAGTTAGTGGGTTAGAATTTCTCCAAAATTAGAAGTCTGTATTTGTCATGTGTTCTAGAGTTAGTATTTCTATATTTAGTTGAGTCAGTGGACAATATAGTTTCTTTATTTACACTAGGCAGAAATAGCATGTAGTGGGGTTAGTGGATTCCTTATTTAGATTAATGTTTAGCTATAAATTCAGATGTACTTTGTATCCGAATTAATAGGTGATCACTCAAAAGAGAGCAATGTTTCTTTTAATATTTATAAACTCGTAAATGCTAACGGTTTGGACTGCAAGCGCACAATCCTATCGAGTAGTATATTCGAGGTCGATCCACAGGGAATATTGGTTCAATGCTTTGAGCGATCGAATCACAATCTTTCGAAAGGCTAGACGAAATCTGTAAATTGAGAGATATTGTTGTGATCAATGTAAATTAGGAAGCAATTAAAAGTAATTAAAATAAAGATAGAGATGAGAATTCCTAGGGTTTCGGCACACCATTGCCACTCAATCCGCTTTGACAATATATTCCTGTTGCGTCTGATTTCCTGTTGTTATTTAATGAAAGACACCACATAGGTCATTGCGATTTATGTTACGCAAGAATGACAGATCTTTCACCGAGATTCTACATAGGACACTGCGATTTACCTTACGCAAATGTCTGATCTCTCAAATACCCCAAATTACTACACAGATCACTGCGATTTACTTTACGCATGTGATGGAATTTGGTACGCGTTTTGTTGGTCTGGTTTATGGTTTCCCCGCTAAGGTTTTCTTCACATAAACCTAATAAATCTCAACGAGGCTAATTTATACAAATAGTTTCTCTTACCATTAAAGTACTGTCACTACCCTAACGGACTCAAACTAGATCATTGAAGTTAGATGAAGAGATAGTAAATCACAAAAGTATTTTGTTTCAACAACAAGAAACCATAATCAACAGAAATATATATATCAAAACATCAAGAGTAACAAGGTTTACTGCCTAGCCCTAAGAAAATGAACTTAGCCGCGGAACGGCATTGTTACAAGCACTTCTCTCTTCTCACTTTAATCAAATCTAACCATAATTACAAAGATAACTATTCCTTCTGCCCAGGGGCCTTATATAGGAGTGGAGGGACGTGTAGAGGTTGAGTAGGGGCTAAGAAACTGATCTGGAAACAGCTGTCGGCAGTTATTCCCCAAGGGACGCCTTCGAATACCGACCGTATCAGTTGATACGGTCCGTATTAGGACCTCGACGGTTAGGGTTTAATGCTTCCAGCGCTATCTTCTGGTCTGTGCTAGGCCTGGTCCGTATCAGGCAATACGGACCGTAACAGAGACTTAGTCGATAAGCGTCGCTGATCCGATTGAACCGATTCTAGCTTAATTTGGTGTAAAATAGTCTCAAAACCTGTTTACTGCAATAAAACATAAAGAAGGGTGACAGTAGCCTTTTTCTCTAATAAAGTAAACATAAGTGTGAGAAAATATGCAAAAACCTAAGCCAAAACTCTACGTAAATCATCGTTATTTTGACTCTGATCAATAGGGCAGTAGAAGTTAATTTCAGCAGAAAATTTCTTCTCTCTATTTTGTTGTGTCCTTCCGAAATTTCCAACATTTGGTTTCAGAGCAAGTCGATCCTAGAGCGTTTTCAATGGCAGAAAACAGCAACAATGTCGTGAATGTAACACAACCCGCAATTCCTCTTTTCAAAGGCGAGAACTATGCATGACAACCTTGTTCTAGTCTCATGGCCTATGGGATTTGGTTAACAATGGTCCACCAGTTTCAGATCCGAACCAGCAAGAAAATCAGAAGAAAGATGCAAGGGCGCTATTCTTCATCCAACAAGCAGTGCATGACACCATCTTCTCGAAAATTGCAGCAGCCACCAACACAAACGAGACGTGGACAACCCTGAAAACAACATTTCAAGGTAGTACTCGAGTCATGGCAATCAAACTTCAAGGCCTACGCAGGGACTTTGAAACATTGCAGATGAACAAGGAAGAATCTGTGCAAATTTTCCTTTCAATAGTACAAGAGGTGGTCAACCAAATTCGAGCATTTGGAGACACAATGGAAGAGAAGATGGTGGTGGGGAAGGTGTTAAGGAGCCTAACACCCAAGTTTGATCATGTAGTGGTAGCAATTGAAGAATCAAAGGATCTCGCAACGTACACCTTTGATGAACTCATGGGATCGCTGCAGACTCATGAAGCAAGGATGTCAAAGGCAGAAGATAAAGGCGACGACAAGGCGTTCTACATGTAGGGGGAGACGTCAAGAAGCAGAGGCAGAGGCAATTTCGGCAGAGGAAGAGGAAGAGGAAGAGGCAGAAGCAACACTGCCGAAAATAGTCAATCATATGATGAATCCAAGAAGGACATCCAGTGCTATTATTGCAACAAGTTTGGGCACTATCAATCTGAGTGCTATGAAGCCAAGAAAAACATCCAATGCTACTACTGCAATAAGTTTGGGCACTACCAATCCGAGTGCTACAAGAAGCAAAGGGAGGAGAATCAAGCAAGCTATGCTGTAGAAGAAAATGAGCAACCATCACTCTTCATGGCATACACCGAAAGCAAGATTGAGGCAAGAAGCAAGGGCACAGTAGGAGTGCACATAAAAGAAAATGGTGGCAGCAGTCCAGAAAGTGGCAAAATCATGGTGAATAGAATTTTTTTGTTTGATGAAAAGCCCTCAAGGTGGAGAATGTAGGCTCATTCGTCAGAGGCCGTTGAAGCTGGTGTACAACCATGATATACGGCTAGCTCAGATGCCAAAAAATGTAGTTTCAAGGTGTTGAGAGATATTGTGACGAAGAGGTTTCCTTCATTAAAATATGTGCTGATCAAGTACAAGGATTCTGATGGGGATCTGGTTACCATTACTGATACACAAGTGCTGAGGATGGCAGAATCATGTTTCGACCAGCCTGTACAGATGGAGGCAGAGAAAGAAGAAAAGGGACTTTCCTTGATGAGATTACATATTGTAGAAGTCAATCCTGAGCAAGAGCCAACAATCACAGAGGAGGAAACTGAAGTTCTTGTTTCCACCACAAACTAAAATGAAGTACCCAAAGAGGCCACAGCTGGAGCAGATGTTAACATGCAGGATTCGAAACCTAAAGCAGATGCTGGTGCTGCTGCTCCTGGGAGTGAAATTGGCGGCCCAGAATTGATGAGAAGTATGTGCAGATGGAAACCGAGACCAAGGTGGAGTCTAAGAAGAAAGTAAAGAAGACCAATGTGTCAGTGCAAGAAATGGTATATGGTGCATTGCCAGCTGAGGAGGCAAAGACAAGAAAGAAGGAGAAAGAAAAGGAGAAGCAATTGAAGAAGATGCTAGAGGGCAAGCTTCTAATTGGGAAACAAAAGGAGGAGCAGAGAAAGTTGGAAGCAATGAGATGGCAGTTCCTTGCACAAAGTGCTGAGGGTTTGGGCAGTACAAGTTTTGGTACACCTGAGGTTAAAGAGAGGCTGAAATATGAGACACAGAAGCAAAAGCCCAAGGTGGTTGAAAAGGAGGTCATAGAGGAGGTCATGGAGGCTGATAAAGATGTGGAAGAATCCACGGTGGATGATGAATCAGCCGAGTCACAATCTCAGGTAGCTGATATCGAAGAGGCTAAGGAGCAGATAGAAGAGGTGAAACCGACATAGGAGGATGACAATTGGGATGCGAGGATCTGGAATGATGACTCAGAAGAAGAAGATGATGTTGAAGCTTGGAGTAACCTATTTTGAATCAAGGGGGAGTGTTGGAAGTTGATTCAAAATTAACACACTTAATTAAGATGGCTGCCGAAGTTAGTGGGTTAGAATTTCTCCAAAATTAGAATTCTGTATTTGTCATGTGTTCTAGAGTTAGTATTTCTATATTTAGTTGAGTTAGTGGACAATATGGTTTCCTTATTTACACTAGGCAGAAATAGCATGTAGTAGGGTTAGTGGATTCCTTATTTAGATTAATGTTTAGCTATAAATTCAGATCTACTTTGTATCCTAATTAATAGGGCAATAGAAGTTAATTTCAGTAGCAAATTTCTTCTCTCTATTTTGTTGTATCCTTCCGAAATTTCCAACAAAAACAGACGAAAAGGATGAACAATAACAATCGAGGTAGATTGTCCAATCGTGGCATAGCGAGAGGAGGGTCAATAAGTGGTCGAGGTAGAAATGTTGAATAAAAAACTGTCAAGTCTACTTTATGGAGAGATTTTTTAGGCGACCAATTTGGTATGAAATTTCAGACGATGACTTCGTGGAACATCCTGATGGCTATGGTTTGGAAAAAAAGATGATTTATCCAGAGCCGTCAACATTGGACGATGACTTTGTTCCTTGTACTTATACTGGTAAGGCTAGCACTTCGTCTGTTGTCATTGATCTAGAGCCGCATACTAAGAAGTAGGATTACCGGTCCTTAAATTATGATTTTAGGGTTTAAGTTGGATGAATTAGGATTTTATTATCTTGTACTGGAGTTTTAATTTTATCAATTTAGTGTTTGTGTTGTTGGATGTTACATTGTAATTGAATTTTAATGTATTTTTGAAGTTCATCGTTTCAGACTGACAAATTACCTCTTTTGCCACTGCCTTTGGAAAAGCTTTTGACCCAGTTAAAATAATCAATAAATCACGAAACTGGATTTAGACCTTGCTAATCACGATCAGCGGTACATAACAAATATTCTTAACAAACATACCAATCAGCGGTACATAACAAATATTCTTAACAAACTATACCAACCATCGGTACCAAAGCCACTCGGATGAAGACGAATAAGAGGTTGCGCTTTAATCAGCTTCAACCGGAGGGAGAGGAACCAATTCATGTGCAAAATCGTGATGAACATACAGGGATCTCATGTTGGGGATACTGGCGCCAATTCATCTTCATCACGACTTATGTAGTTAATTATTAAATTTTTTTGGTTTCCGCCAAAATTTTATGCATTTTGTGAAAAAAATTCAATATTTTATTAAAGGATTTCAGTAAAGTAATATTCCTAAAAAAAAAAATAGATGTTATATACGTAAACTAGAATGATTTTAATAAACCCACAATTTGTAACTAAAATGATTCATTTATAAACTATTGCAATAAGCATTTTATATATGAGCCTACAATACTTTTTACATGATATGGTAGCACATATTTTATTTAGAGTGGCATTTTTTGAATGAATACTTTATTTTTCTTTACGTATTAATTATTACTAGTAGTCACAGAAGAAGCATTAATTGTTGCCATCTAAAATATTCCTATGCGTCTTGGTATATAATTGTTGCCATCTAAAATATTTCAAATCCATCTCATTCCATTAATTATATATGCATCTTGGTATATAATTTACAAATAGTGTACGCGGACAAGAATTTTTTTAACATAAATTTTTCCAAAATTACAACTAAATTTTGATTAGGGGATATGAATTATGAAAAAAATCAATGATGCCAGCATGAAACAGTATATATATTGAGGTTAGTATATATCTACTGTTTCATACTTTTTCAGAAGGTGGATGCTGGCATCATTGATCTTCAAATTAGCATGAAACAGTATATATATTGAGGTTAGTATGCTGTATGTTTCGTTATATTATTACATTTATATATATAGAAACATTTTAGATGATCCACAATTAAAAATGATTTTTGCATGCTATTTATCTACATCCCAGCAACTCAAATGAGTTTCTAAATAACTGTTAACCACTTTAGAAATTAAGGTCTCTAAAATTTATAAACTCTCACATCTCTGAAATTAATTTTAGAGTTTCTATTAAGCCACATCAGCAATAAATTAAATAGAAGAAATAAATTTGACCAGCGTGGAGTTTATAAACAGTTTATTATAATAAACTTTCCTGCATAGTTTCTAAATAAGAAACTCTCCCACATCCTTAAAACTGGATTTAAAATTGCTACATCAAATTAGAAACTCTTAATATCAAATATGTAAATGCTCTTAAGTAGTAGGTAGGAATCCATGCTAAACATTGGGAGTTGGATAGTTATCCTGGTAACTTCTTCTAAAACCAAGGTTACATTTAATTTTGGGCCGTTAGAACCCAAATACACAAACAAGGCCTATAGTCACCAAGGCTACATTTAATTTCTTCTTCATTATGAAACCACTAAAATTTTTACAAGTTGGGTTTAGAATTATGGTCTCATCATAACCCATGAACTCAATTTTTACAAGTTGGGTTTAGAATTCAAATTTATAAAATTTATAGCATCCCTTGATGATAAATATCCTACTTTTTACAATTTCTAGCAATAAGCTTTTCATAGAAAGAACAGTATCATTTTCTTTATAAACAAAAATGATATTGTTTGCTGATCTTTTGTGCCATCTAGAGAAGAACTAGTTCAAACGTTGCAAGATATTATCTTACGATACTCATAGATACCTGATAAGTTTATCATTTACCGATTCGGATTATCAACATCATTAAGCAATAAAATATATCTAATAGTTTCTTCCATTTTAATAAGTTCTGTTTAACTTGTCAAGCAATGTCGGGATTTTTTTTATTTTATTTTAGATTTTAGATTTGATATTTATTAGGGGATGTTTTCATAATAATAGCATAATTGAGGACTTTGACGAATAATGCATGACTAGACAAATTTAATTTAAAAAATAATATAATTAATAATAAATATTTGTATTGCAATAATTTGAAATTAATACATTTTAAATACATAGAATTTTTTTTTTTATGAAAATAGCTAATTATAAAATCTTTAGCAGAAGTTGATTGACAAATTACCTCTTTTGCCCCAGCCTGAAAAATGTTTCGCAGTACTTCTAGTACATATAAATTATAAGATGTTTTATCTATTTTGTTTGATGTTCCTTCTAGTATATTCAAATTATAAGTTGCTCCATTCATTTTTAAAAATTAATAAAAAAAATATATTCAAATTGCAAATAGTATATTCAAATTATAAGTTGCTCCCTCCATTCCAAATTGCAAATAGTATATTTCATGTAGTATAATGAGTAAGGTTAAAATATTCCATTGTTTTTTAGGAGCTGATAACAGTACTCGTGCTATAGTATCCGCACTGTATCTATATCATAATTACCATAACTACTTGGGGGACTTTGAAAACTCCAGCATTGATTTTTTTTCTAAAGTATTAATACCTATGCAAGAAAGTATTTATACCTATGCACAGAAGTATTAATACCTATGAGGTGAATAATTTTTACGTAAATAATTGTCTCTCCAACCAAATTTCTCAAACGTACCCGCACTATAAAGACCTGCGAGGAATCACTCAAACTATATGGGGGACCATACACGTTTTTAGAGGTGATTTTTTTTTCTCTGTTCAATCTCGTTCATATTTTTGACGATCTGTGAGAAATTTTGCGAATTTAAAACCATGAACGTCTTCTATGCAATTTTCTCTTTCAAATGAGATCCATGATGACGTACTTTCAGGCTCGTCGTCACACAAGTATTTATACATCGACGTACAAGTATTTATACCTATACATGCAAGTATTTTTCACATATAATACTGGATGACGTCTGAAAGTATTAATATAAAATACTGTAAGTATTTATACCTATGCGCTGAAATATTTATACCTATGTGGTCAATTATTTTTGTTAGAGGAAGATTGACGCGGAGATAATTGGTGAAGGTTGATGCAGTGATACGGGATCTCCGCTACTTCATTAGAGAAAGGTTGACGCAGGACGATTGGGGGACTGGAAAATGGATGATCATAACAGGTTACACATCAAAATATTAACATCAAAGTATTAATATTTTATTTTTCTAGCGTTAATATCTTATCTTTCAAGTATTTATATCTATGAAGGTTGACGTGGAAACGAGTGCGGAGACTGAAAAATGAAACCATATAATTAGTGGGAACCATAGATAAAGAGTGGTGCATGGATTTTAGAATAGGGGAGTGCTATTCTACACGCAGCAATTGTAAAATCTATTGCTGAGAGAATTTTTTTCATTTAATTCTGATTTTACCCTCCCTACATTATCTTTCTTTGATTAATTGACTCACTTAATACATATTCTCTCTCTTTGAAAGGAAAAAAAGGAAGTAACGCAGACTCCTCTTTCGTTTTATTTTTTGGTAAGGTCTCATCTCTGAATCTATTTTTGAGCTAATTTTCTTTTTACTGTCAATGCGTACAGAAAATAAAACTACATCCCTGACGACTTAAGTTACAACCCTCACTAATATATTTTCAAGATCTATTTTTTAAGATAACAGTAAAATTTCACACAAATTATGTTGTCCGCCTCAGTATCAGTCTCGGTACCGGTCTTCAACACAACACCTGTTGCCTGCCTCAGTACCAGTATTAGTACCGAGGGTCTTGAACAACACTTATTCCACCTCTGCCTCAGTACCAGTACCAGTCTCTAGTAGAGACTGTTCAACAGAATTGTTGTCACGTGTTATCGGTGTCCCTTTTGGTGTATTGTTTAGGTACTTACCGAATTTCAAACAAGAATACATTTCTCATGATTTTTTCTGGGAAAGGAGTGCCGGGGAGGCTTTTGATTTGGAAAACCCATCGCTTTGTTTTTTTCTTTTTAATTTTGACTATTCCAATAATTGATGCATGAAGGTTAGGGGTGAAAACAGAGCGGATAATGGTAAAACCATATCCATATTCTTTTTTAATTTTCCCGATGCGGATACGGATCGGATATCAGCCGGATACGGATACGGATTGGATTGGATATTTATTAAAATAATATAAAAAATATTAAAAAATACTAAAATTCATAATATTCATGTAATTATAATGGTGAATACCAATATTTTTTCATAATATATATTAGAATATATGACATATATCTACTATTCGGATACTGATAATTGAAACATAAAACCATATTAGTATCCACATCCACACGGATATTCGAATATCGGATATCAACATCTAATTTTTCGAATACGGATCGGATATTATCCATACCATTTTCACCCCTACATTGAAGGTATATTATTGATTTTTTTTTTGTTTGTTTTCCATCTAGTTTGTTTATAATTTCAGAGCTGTTGATTATTGGTTATCATGTCTTGATTCAAATTTAGACCTTTCTGTTACCTAATATTGAATTTAATTTTAAAATTGAAATGTCTACTTGCCCCTCTTTTAACATTGAGACCTCCTTCTTCACCTCATCTTTTATAGAGAACCCGTTTCCTTTGTTCTCTTTCTATTTATTTATTCATTTTATATTATATTTTCATAGTTTAGTTACCGTGAAGTAAACAAATTTATATGTGCGTAAAAATAAAAAAATAGCTGCAAAAGTAATTAAAATGTGACAAAAGAATTGATTTTTATTTTCTTTCGTATTAATTTTTTTGTTGCTTTCTGGCTTGAGTTATTATTTCATTTGAACGAAGCTCGGGAGACTTAATTTCTCCTTCAAGCAAGCTCTCAACTGCTGAATATGCGCTGCAATTTGACCAAGAACAGAGAACTGAAGATAGATATGCCACTTCTATAAGCCACCTTTGACCAAAAATATCTGCTCAAGTTACACTTAAATTATACCTCTTCAAAACATACATTCAGGTCAACAATTCTTAATTGGAGAACCAACTCGAACTGGGTTAAGTTTGAAACCCTACTTCAATTTCGAACCAACTCGAACTGGGTTAAGTTCGAAACCTTACTTCAATTTCGAACCAACTGGAACTGGGTTAAGTTTGATTCGGTTTGATGCCGGTCACAGAAGACCAGTTTTGTTGTAGTGAGTTAAACTCTTTTTTTGCACTTTTTCATCAGACTAATTAAATAAAAAAGGATGCATTTCAAATTAGCCTTTAGGTTGAAAAATGAAAAGCTAGGCAACAGCCTGTTAAACTTTTAAATTCATGAAAATAAATTTATAATTGAAGCTATAATGGTATATGCACCGTAGGGTATGCACGGGTCTTTAAGATTCGTGCTAGCTTATGCAAGATTCGTAGAGATTAAAATGGATAGTGTAGATACCTCATTTGACACGGTAGGGTATTCTAGTGAATGCATGAATTCTGTTGTGGGGTACAAGGGAATAAATAAGGAGCAGTGTGGATGGACCCATGTGATGAATGGCACATTAATATGGTAGGTGAAATACAAGAGGTACGTTACAATAAGGAGCAGTGTGGAACTGTGGATGGACCCACGTGATCAATAGCACATTAATATGGTAGGTGAAATACGTACCATAATATGATAAATACTAATATATCCTTTGGCCCTGATATGATAATTGTCAAGTTTCTTCCTAAGTCAGATACACTATTCCACATAAATGATTTTTTCACCATTTGAAAGTTTGCTAATATGTACATGATGGGCCTTCTATAAATCTTTCTATACTAAGATTATATATAATATATAAATATATATATATATATATATATATATATATATATATATATATATATATATATATATATATATATATCCTTCGGACTTTGTTTTCGAAAGTTGAGTTTTATTATGATAATTCTATAAACAAAAAAGTCTTGTATTCAAGTTAATTTTGAAAATAAGAAACCATTTTTTTCAAAACTCTAACAATCTACATATAATAAAGAATACACAAGTTAGCCAGATGGAAGCTCTAGAGAAATAGACTCTCAAATGATGCATTTGAGAGAGAGCACCAAAAATGTAAGCTCATCGATTATGATAAATAATGAGAAAAAATATAATTGAATGCATGATTGAAGAGTCTTGAAGCTTAACCTTTTTTGAAGGACTAGAGATTTTCATCGTTCTATGTTTGATATGGATGGACCCATGTGATCAATAGCACATTCATGTATATGGTAGGTGAAGGAATGAACTCTGCTGCTTTTCTTACAGAAAAAGCAGGGTCCTTTTATGATCTCAACCATTTAAAATCGTTGAGATTTGTGCATGAAAAAGTTCCTTTATCAAGATATGGGAATGAAAAAGTATGAATGGTTGAGATCAGAAAAGCAGGATTATGTTTTTCTCTGAAAAAAGCTGCAGAGTCGGATCCATAGGTGAAATACAAGGGATTAAATAAGGAGCAGTGTGGATGGACCCACGTGATCAATACCACATTAATATGGTAGGTGAAAGACGAACAAGGGATTAAATAAGGAGCAATGAAGACGGAACCTCCGCAAGCAACCATTCATATTAATTCCAACATCAGCTTAGCTTAGCTTAATTAATGGAGTCAAAACTTCAAAAAAGATTAGGAAGCATTGCATTCATGAATTTACCACAAATGTAACTAGTTATTTAATTAATGGAGTCAAAACTTCCATGAGGCATTAATTATTAGGCTTTTCATCTAATAATTAATGGAGTTAGGCTACACTACTATGCATAGCGCACTCCTGGTCCCTATTATGACTTCATATTTCCGTTTTTACTTTTAAAACGGTCAATCGGAACCGCTCAACTTGAATCTCCATATAAAAATGTATTAGATGACTAAAATTTACATTTTTAAAACTTTTTTATTATTTTTTAGATATATAAGAAGAAAACCACCACTTTTGAACGGTCCACAATATTTACCTCAAATGATTCTTTACCTATCTAAAAGAAAATAATAAAAAATATAACTTTTGGTTTTTAATTACATTTTTATATGAGAATCATGTTCGGACCAGATCGATGGTTTGAACATAATTAAAAATGTGTGCTATGCATTGTGCCGTAGCCTTACTCTAATTAATAATGTACAACCGCCAAACTATAACAGAAATTAATATAATCTGATATGACCTCAAATTAATAATCCGTAATGCGAAACATAATCCAAAATTAGACAACCTGAAATCCGATCCGACCGAATTATGTAAGTTTATTTTTTCACATGTATCTATGTAGTGAATAGTGATATTCTCTTCTACCAATTTCGACAAATAAAATGAAGATTTTTACTCTAAAGTGTCTAAAAGACAAAAATGTCATTTAATAAATTACAGAATTATGTGCCTACTACGTTTCCTAAGAATCTTGATTCGCCACTCCTTGTTGCTTTGGAACAAGTCATTTTTTTGTTTTTTTTACTTTCTTCTTGTTTAGAAAGGCGTCCTCTTTTAATTACGAAATAACAATAACTAATCATATATATACAACATAAATAAAATATTATTTTCCTTAATAAATGATAATCTTCTGTTTGTAAGTTGTGTACAGCTAGCTAACATGTGACAACGTGCGAGAAGTTTCTTAACTTGCGAGATATATAAATCCATGTTATCTTCTCAAGATCAATACACAAATTAAGGCGACTAACTAAGCAAGCAAGAAAGCATTAGCAATTCAGCTCGCTCAACTTCCTCTTCAGCTAACTCAACTTCCTCTTCAGCTAACTCAGTTTCCTAAGAATCTTGATTCGCCACTCCTTGTTGCTTTGGAACAAGTCATTTTTTTGTTTTTTTGTTTTTTTGTTTTACTTTCTTCTTGTTTAGAAAGGCGTCCTCTTTTAATTACGAAATAACAATAACTAATCATATATATACAACATAAATAAAATATTATTTTCCTTAATAAATGATAATCTTCTGTTTGTAAGTTGTGTACAGCTAGCTAACGTGTGGGAGCGTGAATCAAGTTTCTTGACTTGCGAGATATATAAATCCATCACATCTTCTCAAGATCAATACACAAATTAAGGCTACCAACGAAGTAAGCAAGAAAGCATGAGCAATTCAGCTAGCTTAGCTTCCCCTTCCAGCCCATCTGTTATCTGGATGGACCGAGAGCTCCTGAAGGCATGCAGCAATGGTGATCTCACCCTCTTCAACCACTTGATTGATGCCAACACTGGTATCCTGCTCTCTACCACTCCTCACAAAAACAACTGCCTTCACATTGCCGCCATGCTCGGCCATGACAAGTTCGCAAAGGAGGTCTGGTCCAAAGCCCCTTCCCTCTTCTCCGGCACCAACATCGATGGCGAGACCCCACTGATAGCTGCTCTGATGGCAGCTAACGTTCATTGGCTTCTGACATTATAACTGCTGCAACACAGTTTATGCAGCATGACGATTTCGAGGAAGGGATGCCGTTGAACAGCATGCTCTTGAAGGTCGATAGAAACAAAGCAAATGCGTTGCATCATGCCTTGAGGAATGGCTTTGAAAATTTTGCACTGCAGCTCTTAGACATAGAGCCACGACTGTCCGAACAAGTTACTAACACTGATGAGTCACCAATGTTGACGGCCGCCCGCAGAGGAAATTCTGCAGTTGTAGCGCGATTGCTAGAAATCCCATCTTCAGCAGTTTGTGGCCCAGAAGGTGAATCAGCTATGCATGGTGCTGTGAGATTCCATCACACAGGTTCATTACTTGGAACTTAATAACCCAATTCTGAGCATGTTTTCTGTCATACTAATTATACATTATTATGCAATAGTACTTACAATTTTAGTGAGATCCTATGTATTTCAGTAAAGAAAACTATTGTTTGTCTTCCAAAACAAACTAATTTCGACTTGAAACATTAGTTCAAATTATCTGTAAGTCCACCAGTTCAGAGTTTCAAGACAAAACTCAAAGTACTCATTTCGTTTGGTGAAATTAAGAACTCAATTGGTCTAGCAAATGTTCTAATTTTATCGTGATATGTACTATCAGGTATAGTTAAGCAACTGTTGGAAGGACGGCCCCAACTAGCATATCATACAGACAAAGATAGTGATAATTCGCTGCACAGAGCTGTATATAACAACAATCTTGAGATGGTGAAGATATTCTTAGAATACGATCATAATATGGCATCCCTATGCAACTCTTGGTTTTGACCAATCATCTTATGTCGATCAAAATTGTACTCCGAAGTGCAAACAATTTACCTACTGCGTTAATTCAAACTCCACCAATTTACCTTCTTCAGTTCAGCATGTCGTACACACCCCATATCTAGTTATGATTGAAGGAAATGCCTGCTTTGGCAGGACACCCCTCCAATGAAAGAAAATCAGACATGGATAGGTCACGAAGGATAGTCGATTAATATTAATGTGGGACTTTTATCTATGTTACTCTTTTGGTAATCGTGTCAACATACACCTATACCTACTGATGATATTTCATACTTTTAACATAACTAAATGGTCGTGGGATTCTATGACCGCATCGAGAAATTCATCTGCGTGATTTGTCGCAAGCATCTCAAAAGAAGCTCAAGCCAAACAAGAAATACTAGGATTCTCATAATTATCCTTTTATAACTAATCTAAAAAGAAAATCAAAGTTACAACCGCTATAAAATCAAAGTTATAACAACCGCTAAAATCAAAGCTCAAGCCAAGCCACAAATACTAGGGTTATCATAATTATCCTATTCTCGGCATTTATAGCGGTTCTTTTTACACTGTAATCTAGTCTAGACGGATGTATCGAATTTTTGATGAATAAATATCCAAAATTAAAATTTAGACGAGAACATTTTCAAATAGTGAAGTTCTTGAAGAGTACTACGTACATACCCCATTTCGCCTATTATTAATTTAGTTTGTAGTTGTCACCTGTGCTAGATATCTATTGGTAATTAGAAAAACAATAGGCGGTATATATTGCTTATAATATTAATAAATAACCGTGCTATACATTTTTTTGTTTATATATTGTTATTTAGAAATATTCTCAAGGATACGTAAGGGGATGACTAACTAAAGTTTGTTGGTGGCTGTTTCTGAGTAACATCAACACAATTTTTTAATGCACGCTTGCAATTGAAATTCCTTTTGGCATTAAAAGAAGAATTTAGTTATTCATCAACTAAGTCAACTTTACTTGGTAAATGATTTAATTATTCACATGACATGGACCATTTTTTTGGTCTATATTGTATATGTTAATTAATAATCACAAAAACTAAAATTGGTAATTAAGACGCTCCAAATTGTGGCAATCATAAATTTAGGAAAACATCGAAATGAAATTTATAGCAGTAGACAGTTCAATGCATGGCATGTACTATTCGATCTATTAAAAGTTACAGATATATAGATATTTGTTGAGATAAAGTTAAGTTCGTAAAATATAACCTGCGAGGGAAATTAAATTGTCTGACAAAGAAAATATATCTTGTTCCCCAAGTAAGTTCTAAGCTGAATTAATTAAGGTACAGCCCTTCACAATTATGTAATCATAATTTCATAATTAAAACTGTCGACCAATTAATGATGCATGATTTTTCTATCTATCTTAACATATATAGTAAAAATATTTCAAAAAAATATATAATATTTTAGTGGCCTGCTGATGCTGGCGCCTACGTACCAAGCTCCATTCATTGGCCTGCTTTTGAAAAACAAATTAATTATAATACATGAATATTTTGATTTTGTCAATCAAATAGCGTGTGCGGATTATGTCAATCCAATTAAATACAAATTACACTAATTATATAATACGTACCAATGGCAATGTATCTTTCTCTTCATTTAATTTAGGTCTCCATCTCTTTAATTTTGGTATACAAATTTATCATATTTAGAGTTCGCAGATCAATGGCATCCAGGAAAAAGTATGTCGACAAGGTCTCCATCTCTTTAATTTATCATATTTAGAGTTCGCGGATCAATCTCTTCATTTAATTTAGGTCTCCATCTCTTTAATTTAGGTCTCCATCCCATTAATTTTGGTATACAAAGTATGTCGACAAGGTCAGTCCACGAGCCAATCCTCCAGTTCACATACATTACTGTATGATTTTCTTTAACTATTTCCTTAAAAAACTGTATCTCCTCATTCATTATTATAGGATTTTCTTTCCTTAAGAGTTTTTTAGAAAATAATAATACTCCTCTCACATACATTACTGTATGATTCTCTTTTTCTAATCGTTAAATTTATAAATTAAATAAATATTTGATAATATTCCTTATTTATATTTCATCATACTTTTAAGATTTTAAATATATTACAAGAATGAATTTTTTTTTTATATTATTGAAAATCTATCATTATATATACTTATAATACCCAACTCCACAAGTATCGAATCTTTTTAATAATTTTATGTTGGTTATATCCATTATTATATTTGTTATACATAATAAAACTTGTTTGGTATAATCAGACAGAAAAATAAAAAAATACATGTAAGGAAAAAGGTTTTTCGAAACACGAATATATCATTTACACGAAGATTTCATGCGCCATGTTGTAATATTTTGAAGATTTGTGCTATAATTAAACTTTTTAATTGTGGAACAATTATTTTCTTGTTGGGGAGATATATATACATTTTTTATTTATTTTTTATTTTTGGGGTGTTGTTGGGGGGTATATGTGGTTCTTGTGCTTTATTAGATAAACAATGCTTAAATTCAAATAATTAAAGGTGATCCATAAAAATCAGTCTGTTTTAAAAGAAAAGAGGAAAAGACGTTAAAATTGACTTTCTGAAAGCTTGATAAATAAAAATAGATTAATAATTGATAGCTTCAATATGTTGCTTCTTTTTTTCTCTGTGAAGAAGATAAACATATTAAGAAAGTACATTAAAAAATATATAGGCAATATAAAGTTTACTAATTAAAGGAGCAAAAGAAGTAATTTCTTACGGTGGGAAGATCATCACGATGCTGCGAGACGCCGGAGAGAACATTAACTGGCGTGAGATAGATCCGACCGAGCCTGACCCGGGCCCGATTATTGGACAGGAGATGCCACCTTCTCCCGATTCGCATCCAGAGTGGGACTACCATGATTGGGTATTGTCCAACGTTGCGTGGCAGGCATGGTACGACGAGCATGGACGTCCGGTGCAGCCTCATGTATGTCATACTTCAGTATCTGTTAAGTTTTAATAAATTTTTTTATTCAGATTAAATTTAATAATTTATGTGTATGATTGCAGGGTCCGGCAGAGATGCCGCCACAGCCACCACCTGCGGGGTTCGATACTTCTGATATGGAGTCCCTCTCGTACAGTCTCCAGGACTACAAGATATTGGATGATGAGTTCAGCTCGGCACCGAGGGTACCCCGATATGGCACAGAGATGCCGCATGATGGAGAGGCTAGTGGTAGCGGGTCTCATACTCAACCTGCCTTTGGGACTGAGTTCGCCACATCTATCTTCGGTACACCTCCGCCAGTACCGACAGTCTCTACGGGTGATGCCTGATCAGAGTCAAAATAACGATGATTTACGTAGGGTTTTGGCTTAGGTTTTGATATATATATTTCTGTTGATTATGATTTCTTGTTGTTGAAACAAAATGCTTTTGTGATTTACTATCTCTTCATCTAACTTTAATGATCTAGTTTGAGTCCGTTAGGGTAGTGACAGTACTTTAATGGTAAGAGAAACTATTTGTATGAATTAGCCTCGTTGAGATTTATTAGGTTTATGTGAAGAAAACCTTAGCGGGGAAACCATAAACCAGACCAACAAAACGCGTACCAAATTCCATCACATGCGTAAAGAAATTCGCAGTGATCTGTGTAGTAATTTGGGGTATTTGAGAGATCAGACATTTGCGTAAGGTAAATCGCAGTGTCCTATGTAGAATCTCGGTGAAAGATCTGTCATTCTTGCGTAACATAAATCACAATAACCTATGTGGTGTCTGTCATTAAACAACAACAGGAAATCAGACGCAACAGGAATATATTGTCAAAGCGGATTGAGTAGCAATGGTGTGCCGAAACCCTAGGAATTCTCTTCTCTATCTTTATTTTAATTACTTTTAATTGCTTCCTAATTTACATTGATCACAACAACATCTCTCAATTTACAGATTTCGTCTAGCCTTTCGAAAGATTGTGATTCGATAGCTCAAAGCATTGAACCAATATTTCCTATGGATCGACCTCGAATATACTATTCGATAGGATTGGGCGCTTGCAGTCCGAACCGATAGTATTTACGAGTTTATAAATATTAAAAGAAACATTGCTCTCTTTTGAGTGATCAAGCTTTTTGGCGCCGTTGCCGGGGAAAAACGGTTCATTGTGCAAGGCCTCGCAAGACGTCCTTGCTTTGACCACTGAATCCAATTAATTAGAAACGCCTAGATTTCTTTTTATTTTTTGCATTTTTATTTTTCTTTTATTTTTAATTTCGTTTTTCTTTTTATTTTTCTTTTGTTTTTTCAGTTTTTTGTTTAATTTTCAGATTTTCTTTTCTTTTTAGAACACTGCACGCTGGCCGAATCATCCGTACGAAGATCCGAGAGAATTGCTAGTAGGAGAGGACAATTCACTTTCACATCGCCGATAAGAACCAATCATAGTTCTTCATCGAGTAATTCTGAAAGCGAAGAAGACTCAGATTCGATCAACATGAATATCTCACCGAACGAACCGATTAACAATGGAAGACAAAACAATGGTAATCATGGAGTTCACGATGCAGCAAGACCCAAACTTCTACGAGACTATTGCGTACCGCGCGCGAATGATCCTAATTCTAGCATAAACCCGCCAACTGTTACGAACCGTAATTTTGAGATCAAACCTGCTCTCATAAATATGGTTTCTCAACAGCAATTTAGAGGATTTCCACATGAAGACCCACATCTTCATTTGTCAATTATCCTAGGGATATGCGAGACGATAAAGATCAATGGAGTTACTGATGAAGCAATCAAGCTAAGGCTATTTCAATTCTCATTAAAAGATAAAGCAAGAGCATGGTTGTTTTCCTTACTGGCCAATTCCATTCAAACTTAGGACCAATTGTTTAATGTGTTTATTGCAAAATATTTTCCACCATCTAAAACTTCAAGACTTAGAAAAGCAATTACTAATTTTGAACAAAGGGATGGTGAATCATTGTGTGAAGCATGGGATAGATATAAGGATATGTTAAGGTGTTGTCCACATCATGGTCTAGAAAGATGGTTGATTGTTCAAACTTTTTATAGTGGTCTAAACCCTACCGATAGGTTGTTTATTGATGCTTCTGCAGGAGGAGCAATCATGAACAAGGAACCTGACGAGGCTTACAACCTAATTGAAGAGATTGCAATCAACCAACACTACTGGATCCCTGAGCGCAAGAAGCCAACTCCAGCACCTGGCATACACAAAGTAGATGAAATATCCATGCTAAGCGCAAAGATCGATGCTTTGCAACTAGCACTCAACAAGCAGACCAAGCAGCGAACGGTAGCAGCAGTCAATGCTGCAACAGCATGTGGCTATTGTGGAGGAGCGCATGAGATGACCGAATGTACGAATGTGACAGAAACTGAGGAAGAAATAGAGCAAGTAAATGCCATCGACAACAGCTTTCAACCTCAGCCCGCCTATAATTCGCACCATCCGAACAACCAAAACTATCCAAATCTCTCATACGCAAACAATCAAAGACCTGTTGCACCTCAACAGAACTACCAACCACAACCCAATTATCAACCAAGGTACAACCAACCACAGCAACCTGACATCACATCACTAATGGAGAGATTCCCAGAGAAGCAAGACAAGACAAACGCCACAATCACGCAAATGATCGAAACCTTAGTGAACCACGTCAAGGACTTGGGGGGTCACATCTCTAAGATGGCAAAAGAACTCTCAAGCATCACACAAGAAAAAGGCAAATTTCTGGGCCAACCGGAAGAAAATCCTAAAGAGAGTTGCAAAAACATCACACTAAGGAGCGGCACAGCTTACAAGGGACCTCCTATGCCAGATCCAACTTCCGATGAGATGCATGCAGAATCGTCACATTCCGAGGAATACGAGCCGCAACAATCGGAGCCGCCCCGATTCGAACTGCAGGTAGACCTTATTGAGGAGCAGAATGACATTGTAGGTGGGGACGAGCGACAAACCGAACCTGAATACATTTCACCACCACCCTACAAGCCACCTCTGCCATTCCCTCCAAGGCCAGCCAAGTATAAGATGGAGCCACAATTCACGAGATTCATGGAGACGCTCAAGCAACTACAAGTCACTATCCCTTTACCGAGGCAATTGCAAGCATACCCTCGTATGCTAAGTTTCTGAAGGAAATCCTTTCAAATCGCAACAAACTCCAAGAATTCTCAACAATTTCGCTCAATCGGGAATGTAGTGCGCTCGTGCAAAGCAAATTACTGGAAAAGTTAAAAGATCCGGGAAGCTTCTCAATACCGTGCACAATTGGCACGACAAATTTTACAAGGGCTTTATGTGATCTGGGAGCAAGTGTGAGTCTAAAGCCAAAGGCAGTGTTTGACAAATTAGAATGTGGAGAACTTTCACCGACACAAATTGCACTGCAACTGGCCGATCGATCAATTCGATATCCTGAAGGAGTGTTGCTGGATGTACCGATCAAAGTTGGAGACTTTTGGATACCTGGAGATTTTGTTGTGGTTGACATGGAAGAAGATGAACACATTCCAATCATCCTTGGAAGGCCATTCCTCGCCACATGCGGAGCAATGATTGATGTTAAGAACGGGAAAATTTCACTGAATGTCGGAAAAGACAAGGCGGTCTACGACATAAACAGAGCTTTGAAATACCCTTCTGACATTGATCGTGTCTTCAATTTGGGTATCATAGATGAATTTGAAGAGGAAGAATATCCATATGATGAATTGGGAGAATCTATGGGTATGGAGGAATTGGACAACCTTTTTAGAGGGGCGATGACGCTGACATTGATCGTGTCTTCAGTTTGAGTATCACGAATGAATTTGAAGAGGAAGAATATCCATATGATGAATTGGGAGAATCCATGGGTACGGAGGAATTGGACAACCTTTTTAGAGGGGAAGATGACGAAAGGCAACTCGAGCAATACATCACCGCTGAACCTGATGAAGCCTACGATGAAACTTGCGCAAGTTGTGCCACTATCATAACAAAAGAAGAGGAAGAATCCCCCAAATCTAAAATTCTGCAGTCCGTGTCGCCTAGCACGGTCAGTAGCAAAGTGAAGAAAAGGGAGAAGACAACCTCTCATTCACAACTCGAGCTCAAACCTCTTCCATCCAACCTCCGTTACGAATTCCTGGGACCTAACCAAACCTACCCGGTGAATGTCAGTTCTCAGCTCGATAATGTTCAATCCAACAAGCTCATCAACATACTCAAGATGTACCGAAAGGCTATTGGCGACAAAATAGACGACATCAAAGGCCTTAGCCCGACCATCCCCATGTACCGCATCCTACTTGAAGATGATACAATGGAGGAAATGCAAGAATTAGAAAAGAGTTGGCACACACAACCGCATGAAAACAAGTTTTCCGATCCTCTGTTGACTTCAATTTCTATCAAACCGGAAGAAACCAAAGTTCTAATCATAGAATCAAGGCCTCTTCCAACAGTTCTCGACATTATCACACCAAAAAGTTCTTGGGAGAACTACGATGCGGTCCATGGTCGGAAGGTGAAGATAAAACAGTTCGTGGTTCATCTGGAATCTCAATGAAACAAGGGGGCGAGCTAATGACTTTAAACAAGCGCTTCTTGGGAGGCAACCCAAGGCCATTCTTATATTTTTCATAATATTTATTTCTAGTTCATTTAGGACCTTAACAGAGAAACAACTCATATCCACATTTTTCCTATGATTAGGTGAACATATCAGAGGATGGACTCGATCAAAGACACCACGGAAGACAGGAAACTACCCTCTGGTACGTTCCGTATCAATCAATACGGATCATATTAATGGATACGGGGTGAAAGAAGGAAAGTAAAAAGAGGTAGTGAATACGGCCCGTATTTTCCAATACGATATGTATTCAAAGAAGTTAAGACTGAAGGCAGTTATCGGCATTATGCATAACAAATCGGATACGGACCGTATCACCCAATACGGTCCGAATGAAGGCTAATTCGGAAGATGCGAACCCGTTAACGAAGAGACATTTGAAAACCCGCGAGAATCACATCTCATAACTGTTAAATCCTTTGGTTTGAACTCTTAAACCTCTCTCTCTCATCTATTCTCTCTCCCTCTATCTCTCCTCTTCCTCCCTCTTCCTTCCTTGCCGAGACCGAGCCCACCTCCTTGCCGCCGATCACCATCACCACCGCACTCATCACTGCCTCTCCTTGGAACCGCCGCTGCTGCCTTCCTCTCTGCACCATCCGATGCCCCTATAAGTGAATATGATCAGTTCACCCAAGCTATGCAATGGATAAACCTAAATTTCTAAGATCTCGCCACACGCTCGCGAGAGAGCAGCCAGCAGATTAAGAAAACGGTCGATCAAGCCCGCAACAGTGTGGAGGAGATCCGGAGAAACATTGACGGGGGTAGGCGCGAGATCTAGTAAGCGCGCTACCTCAATCAACAGTACTACCAGTTCGCCCTCGACTCCGGACTCCAGTACCAGCCACTGCTCTACAGACTTTTCGATCCATCAATTTACAAGGAGATCCAGCGCCCACACCTCCACCACCTCAGGATTGAGGTGCAGTGAGTTGTATCTTTCTCTGGTCTTTTTTACTTCCTTTATTTTTATCTCTCGAGCATTGGGGACAATGCTCAATTTTATTCGGGGGGTAGGAGGTAATTGACCATGTATCTTTAAATTTTTCGCATTTTATCTTGTTAGGTGCTAGTAGTTTTACTCAATTTTTTACTACAGTTAGAGGCTTTACCGAAAATCCTAGAATGATTAGATTGAGCTTTTAAGCTAGCTTGCATTTTTATTTTTTTCTTAGGAATAGATTAATCAAATAGGAATTGTTTTTAATTGAATTAGACTAAGGTTTAGACAATCGGCCATGATACAAAAATTCAGAATCTTTAAAATTGTTGGTGATCTCAAAGTGAACAATTAATTGCTAAACATTAATGTTGACCAAAATCGCAAACTCTAGAATTTTTAATTATTGAGTAATTTATTTTGCAAAGTCTTTTAAGCTTTGATAGTATTTTAGAATACCCATTTATTATAGATAGACCCCTAGCGAAACTATGCAAAAATTCCTTGTATGAATGAATACTCGGAATTGTGTGTAATCATGGTGCTTGTGACACAAAAATATTTTATTTTTCAGAAAAATAGAAAAGTACAAAAAAATCAGAAATGAGAAAAATCCAGAAAAAGAAAAAAAATACAGAATAAAAAATGGAGGATAAAAAGAGTACGGGTGCCTACACAAGACTGGTTACCAATAGGCTCGAGAAAACCTCCCAAATTTTAAATTTTGTACATATTTAATTTTTCAAAAATAGTCACAAGTACCAACACACTTAGTTGTCATACTTTGCTCCAATTAATTGGGAAGGAAAATCAAAATTTATTCACGAGAATTCCTATTGATTGGAAGGGATCCATTTAAAATCGAAGGGGAAATTAATACTCTCAATTTAAGGATATTTGTGAAGTGGATTGTTTGATAATAAATTTTCTAGGGTAAGCACAATGAGGTCAATCCTGGGGTGAATAAATTGTTCAAGGGAGAGGTCATGAATATTTTAGAATTCTAAATTTTTATTGTCATACCAATTGTACCAAACCTAAGCCCTAATTTAATTTTTAACAAGTCCTTGAGATTGTATGGTTTAACCTAGACCGGATCTTTGACTAGCTGGGATGTCGTTGCTTGAGGACAAGCAACAATTGAAGTTGGGAGGCGTGATCAGAGTCAAAATAACGATGATTTACGTAGGGTTTTGGCTTAGGTTTTGCATATTTTCTCACACTTATATTTAATTTATTAGAGAAAAAGGCTACTGTCACCCTTCTTTATGTTTTATTGCAGAAAATAAGTTTTGGGACTATTTTACACCAAATGGAGCTAGAATTGGGTCAATCGGATCAGCGACGCTCATCGACTAAGTCTCTGTTACGGTCCGTATTGCCTAATACGGACCAGGCCTAGCACAGACCAGAAGATAGCGCTGGAAGCACTAAACCCTAACCATCAAGGTCCTAATACGAACCGTATCACCTGATACGGTCCGTATCCGAAGGCGACTCCTGGGGAATTACTGCCGACAGCTGTTTCCAGATCAGTTTCTTAGCCCCTACTCAACCTACACACGTCCCTCCACTCCTATAAAAGGCCCCTGGGCAGAAGGAATAGTCATCTTTATAATTAGGGTTAGATTTGATTAAAGAGAGAAGAGAGGAGTGTTTGTAACCATGCTGTTTCGCGGCTAAGTTCCTTTTCTTAGGGCTAGGCAGTAAACCTTGTTACTCTTGATGTTTTGATATATATATTTCTGTTGATTATGATTTCTTATTGTTGAAACAAAATGCTTTTGTGATTTACTATCTCTTCATCTAACTTCAATGATCTAGTTTGAGTCCGTTAGGGTAGTGACAGTACATTAATGGTAAGAGAAAACTATTTGTATGAATTATCCTCCGTGAGATTTATTAGGTTTATGTGAAGAAAACCTTAGCAGGAAAACCATAAATCAGACCAACAAAACGCGTACCAAATTCCATCACATGCGTAAAGAAATTCGCAGTGATCTGTGTAGTAATTTGGGGTATTTGAGAGATCAGACATTTGTGTAAGGTAAATCGCAGTGTCCTATGTAGAATCTCGGTGAAAGATCTGTCATTCTTGCGTAACATAAATCACAATAACCTATGTGGTGTCTGTCATTAAACAACAACAGGAAATCAGACGCAACAGGAATATATTGTCAAAGCGGATTGAGTAGCAATGGTGTGCCGAAACCCTAGGAATTCTCATCTCTATCTTTATTTTAATTACTTTTAATTGCTTCCTAATTTACATTGATCACAACAACATCTCTTAATTTACAGATTTCGTCTAGCCTTTCGAAAGATTGTGATTCGATCGCTCAAAGCATTGAACCAATATTCTCTGTGGATCGAACTCGAATATACTATTCGATAGGATTGTGCGCTTGCAATCCGAACCGATAGCATTTACGAGTTTATAAATATTAAAAGAAACATTGCTCTCTTTTGAGTGATCAATGCCAGATGGGATACCGCCGAGCGGATACTCAGGTACGCCGATGCTGGTGTGGAGACCGAGAGAGACAGAGCCTGGCCGCGCGAGCGCCGCGCGAATGCCGTAGTATCGTCTCAGCGATGGTGCCCCTCTCCGTTTTAGTTTTATTTTACTAGTTTTGTACTATTTATATTTGATATACTATTTATGTTTGGTATATTTTGATTATCCTATATTTCGGTTCTTGTGTATGTGTGCTTTTATGGTACTATTTTTATATTTTACAGATAAAATAAATTATCATGATAATGCTAAACAGAAAATATTGCAACATTAAGATAGTTGCACAACATAAAAAATAAACAGAAAAATATGTTAAACAGCAAAAATAAACTCATCAAGATTAAACCGACATTTTTATTAATATCCAAAGTTGAATAAAAAATAATGCGGGTTAAAAAATAAAAAAGAGTAAACCGGCTAGAAAATGGCCGGTTTAGGGGGGAGTAAACCGGCCATTTTCTGGCTGGTTTGGGCATTTTTCGATATTGGGCTGGATTCTGGACATAAATAATAATTTGTATTAAACTTTGGATATTAATAAAAATGTCGGTAGCTGGTTGGTATGTTGTAATAACTTTTTCGGTAATGAATAATTTATTATATATACCTGAAAAAAAAATATGATTTAATCTGCTAATATTGTTGTGATCTTTTATATATGGCATGTGCCTTGACATCAATAGATATTGGTTAAATGCTAGGAGTTTGTGTAATTAGATGAAGCCAAATCTTGGCATTAATTTAGTTAATGTGGTTTTGATCAAACATCAAAGCATAAAAAAATAGTAAATGATACAAGTACAAAATGGTGTTTAATGGAACCCAATCTCTACCTGTAGCTTTGACTCTCACTACAAATTAAAAATAGAGAGTACCAAATCTGACTTGTGTGGTACTACAGGCAATTGGTTAGTTCCCTCCAACTCTACTGTCTCTACAGTAGGTAGATTTCTTTAGGTCGATTTATTAATTGGGTTAAAAAAAATGACCACAAATTTAATTGAGTTTGGATTATCTTGAAACCTCCTTTGTTCCTTCATCAATTAGGCATCTGATTTAGAGTGCAAATAGTTTGAAAAAAGTTTCCTTCAGATTTGAGATTTATTCTCGAGTGCTCACTGAGCTTAAAAAAAAGTGTTATTTCTTATTTTTTATTTTGTTGGACGTCCACTAAATTAAATTTATCCATACATCAGTGTATTTTTGCAAGCTCTTGATACTAATCAAAACAAAATAGAAATATCATGATCTTTTACGTGTAAATAAAGAAAATTATATATATATTATCTAACAGTATTTTTTTGTTACATTGAGTTTTATATTTTAAGTTATTTTAGTTCTTAACATAGGCATAAAAAAAGCTCAAAAGACAGAGACATTTGAACCCGACATTTTTATTAATATCCAAAGTTTAATACAAATTATTTTTTATGCTCAGATTTTGAGCCAATATCGAAAAATGCCCAAGCCGGCCAGAAAATGGCCGGCTTACTCCCCCCCTAAGCCGGCCATTTTCTGGCCAGCTTAGTCTTTTTTTTTTTTTTAAACCCGCATTTCACCCTATATATACTCCCTTTTTCTCTCTCCTCCTCACAACTCTCTCATCTCACAACCGGATTTGCGCTCTTCTTTGAGGTAATTTTTTTTTATCTAATTTAAATTTAAATTATTTATTTTAGGATTTAGGTTTTAGGGTTTAGGGTTTAGGGGTTAGGATTTAGAGTAATTTGTTGTAAGTTAGTGTAATTAGCATAGTTGACCAATATTTAGGGTATTTTGTCCTTTTTTACCATAATTAGGCTAACTAAGCTTAATTTAGTGTAATTAGCACAGTTGACCAATATTTAGGGTAGTTTGGCATTTTTTACCATAATTAGGCTAATTAAGCGTAATTTATTGTAATTAGTACAGTTGACCAAAATTTAAGGTATTTTGGCCTTTTATCATAATTAGGATAGTGTAACCAGCAAGAACCTCCAATTAACTTAGTGAAAATTCTATTTGGACCTTTGTGTCTGTCAAAGTGGGCTACAGAGTAATGCATATAGGAGATTCAGTTCAAGATATATATTTGGGATAAATCTAGCATAGATTCGAGGTCAAGAAGTAACAGTAGCCGTAAAGGATGGGACTCAAAATTCTGTGCCACTCTGTGGTTCATTTGGAAGCATTAGCAACGAAACACGATGATAATTATAGATGATAATTATAGTTATAGTGGGAGTTTTACTTTTTTTTGTAAAAACAAATTATGAACAAAACACTAAACCAATTATCTCTAAATTAAGCCCTCCTTGGCGTGTGATCTAACTAGGGGCGAATCCAGAATTTTGGTCAAGAGTAGGCACAAAATATTAACAATAGCATAATTTTTTCTTCTTCTGACGAATCAGAGCGGAGTAGTGGAAAGAGATCTAAAAAAGTCACAGCACGTCCGAATACGTCACGGCACGACACAGTTCTATCATGACACGTGTGCCGATTACGTGGCGTGACCATCCACGTGGCGTGACCATCATTCAAAAATTTGACACAAAAAGACACGTCACGCAAAAGATCTAGTCACAGCACGACACATGGTCATGTGTAATTAGGACCGTTAAATCTTGATCGAATTAATGGTGAATCTCAAATAAACTAACCTAAATTATGAAAAAAAAATAGTTAAACGTGACCAAATATGACAAACGTGACCCGTCATGTTTGGACACGCCACGTGTGGTCACGGCATGATTACCGTGTTGTGACCATTCACGTGCCATGACTATCCTTCCAAATTTGTTCATAGCACGATACGACACATGATCCAAGTTACAGCGTGACTAGTCATGGCACGGCACATATTTATATCTTTGATAGCGGACCTCATTTGGTTCTAACAAATCAATGATTTTTCTAAGTGGACCGTGAATTAGTCTGGGCTTTCTTTTAGGCGAATCAGTCTGAGCTGACTTTCTCTTTGGCACAATTTTCTTCTACCGGACCGTGAATTAAATAAAAATATCATTGAATCTAAAAAAAAAAATGAGATAGGCAAGTGCCTACCCCTGACCATTGGGTCTGCCACTGCACCTAACAAGCTGTTTTAGGTAAGCAACTCTTTGTTAATTGCATCCCTATGCAACTCTTGGTTTTGACCAATCATCTTATGTCGATCAAAATTGTACTCCGAAGTGCAAACAATTTACCTACTGCTTTAATTCAAACTCCACCAATTTACCTTCTTCAGTTCAGCATGTCGTACACACCCCATATCTAGTTATGATTGAAGGAAATGCCTGCTTTGGCAGGACACCCCTCCAATGAAAGAAAATCAGACATGGATAGGTCACGAAGGATAGTCGATTAATATTAATGTGGGACTTTTATCTATGTTACTCTTTTGGTAATCGTGTCAACATACACCTATACCTACTGATGATATTTCATACTTTTAACATAACTAAATGGTCGTGGGATTCTATGACCGCATCGAGAAATTCATCTGCGTGATTTGTCGCAAGCATCTCAAAAGAAGCTCAAGCCAAACAAGAAATACTAGGATTCTCATAATTATCCTTTTATAACTAATCTAAAAAGAAAATCAAAGTTACAACCGCTATAAAATTAAAGTTATAACAACCGCTAAAATCAAAGCTCAAGCCAAGCCACAAATACTAGGGTTATCATAATTATCCTATTCTCGGCATTTATAGCGGTTCTTTTTACACTGTAATCTAGTCTAGACGGATGTATTGAATTTTTGATGAATAAATATCCAAAATTAAAATTTAGACGAGAACATTTTCAAATAGTGAAGTTCTTGAAGAGTACTACGTACATACCCCATTTCGCCTATTATTAATTTAGTTTGTAGTTGTCACCTGTGCTAGATATCTATTGGTAATTAGAAAAACAATAGGCGGTATATATTGCTTATAATATTAATAAATAACCGTGCCATACATTTTTTGTTTATATATTGTTATTTACAAAAATTCTCAAGGATACGTAAGGGGATGACTAACTAAAGTTTGTTGATGGCTGTTTCTGAGTAACATCAATACAATTTTTTAATGCACACTTGCAATTGAAATTCCTTTTGGCATTAAAAGAAGAATTTAGTTATTCATCAACTAAGTCAACTTTACTTGGTAAATGATTTAATTATTCACATGACATTATATATGATGCTTTCCAGCAATGACTTGGACCATTTTTTTGGTCTATATTGTATATGTTAATTAATAATCACAAAAACTAAAATTGGTAATTAAGACGTTCCAAATTGTGGCAATCATAAATTTAGGAAAACATCGAAATGAAATTTATAGCAGTAGACAGTTCAATGCATGGCATGTACTATTCGATCTATTAAAAGTTACAGATATATAGATATTTGTTGAGATAAAATTAAGTTCCTAAAATATAACCTGCGAGGGAAATTAAATTGTCTGACAAAGAAAATATATCTTGTTCCCCATGTAAGTTCTAAGCCGAATTAAGTGAGGTACAGCCCTTCACAATTATGTAATCAATATTTCATAATTAAAACTGTCGACCAATGATGCATGTCTTTTTTCTATCTATCTTAAAATATAGTAAAAATTATTCAAAACAAATATAATATTTTAGTGGCCTGCTGATGCTGGCGCCTATGTACCAAGCTCCATTCATTGGCTTGCTTTTGAAAAACAAATTAATTAAATACATGAATATTTTGATTTTGTCAATCAAAATAGCTAGCGTGTGCGGATTATGTCAATCCAATTAAATACAAATTACACTAATTATATGATAGGTACCAATGGCAATGTATCTTTCTCTTCATTTAATTTAGGTCTCCATCTCTTTAATTTTGGTATACAAATTTATCATATTTAGAGTTCGCAGATCAATGGCATCCAGGAAAAAGTATGTCGACAAGGTCTCCATCTCTTTAATTTATCATATTTAAGAGTTCGCAGATCAATCTCTTCATTTAATTTAGGTCTCCATCTCTTTAATTTTGGTATACAAAGTATGTCGACAAGGTCAGTGCACGAGCCAATCCTCCAGCTCACATACATTACTGTATGATTTTCTTTAACTATTTCCTTAAAAAACTGTATCTCCTCATTCATTATTATAGGATTTTCTTTCCTTAAGAGTTTTTTAGAAAATAATAATACTCCTCTCACATACATTACTGTATGATTCTCTTTTTCTAATCGTTAAATTTATAAATTAAATAAATATTTGATAATATTCCTTATTTATATTTCATCATACTTTTAAGATTTTAAATATATTACAAGAATGAATTTTTTTTTATATTATTGAAAATCTATCATTATATATACTTATAATACCCAACTCCACAAGTATCGAATCTTTTTAATAATTTTATGTTGGTTATATCCATTATTATATTTGTTCTACATAATAAAACTTGTTTGGTATAATCAGACAGAAAAATAAAAAAATACATGTAAGGAAAAAGGTTTTTCGAAACACGAATATATCATTTACACGAAGATTTCATGCACCATGTTGTAATATTTTGAAGATTTGTGCTATAATTAAACTTTTTAATTGTGGAACAATTATTTTCTTGTTGGGGAGATATATATACATTTTTTATTTTTTTTATTTTTGGGGTGCGGTTGGGGGTATTTGTGGTTCTTGTGCTTTATTAGATAAACAATACTTCAATTCAGATAATTCAAGGTGATCCATAAAAATCAGTCTGTTTTAAAAGAAAAGAGGAAAAGACGTTAAAATTGACTTTCTAAAAGCTTGATAAATAAAAATAGATTAATCATTGATAGCTTCAATATGTTGCTTCTTTTCTTCTCTCTGAAGAAGATAAACATATTAAGAAAGTACATTAAAATATATATAGGCAATATAAAGTTTACTAATTAAAGGAGCAGAAGAAGTAATTTCTTACGGTGGGAAGATCATCACGATGCTGCGAGACGCCGGAGAGAACATTAACTGACGTGAGATAGATCCGATCGAGTCTGACCCGGGCCCGATTATTGGACAGGAGATGCCACCTTCTCCCGATTCGCATCCAGAGTGGGACTACCATGATTGGGTATTGTCCAACGTTGCGTGGCAGGCATGGTACGACGAGCATGAACGTCCGGTGCAGCCTCATGTATGTCATACTTCAGTATCTGTTAATAAATTTTTTTATTCAGATCAAATTTAATAATTTATGTGTATGATTGCAGGGTCTGGCAGAGATGCCGCCATAGCCACCACCTGCGGAGTTCGATACTTCTGATATGGAGTCCCTCCCGTACAGTCTCCAGGACTAAGGGATATTGGATTATGAGTTCAGCTCGGCACCGATGGTACCTCGATATGGCACAGAGATGCCGCATGATGGAGAGGTTAGTGGTAGCGGGTTTCATACTCAACCTGCCTTTGGGACTGAGTTCGCCACATCTATCTTCGGTACACCTCCGCCAGTACCGACAGTGTCTACGGGCGATGCCAGATGGGATACCGCCGAGCGGATACTCAGGTACGCCGATGCTAGTGTGGAGACCGAGAGCGACAGAGCCTGGCCGCGCGAGCGCCGGGCGAACGTCGGAGTACCGCCTCAGTGATGATCCCCCTCTCCGTTTTAGTTTTATTTTTACTAGTTTGTACTATTTATATGTGATATACTATTTATGTTTGGTATATTTGGATTATCCTATATTTCGGTTCTTGTGTATGTGTGCTTTTATGGTATTATTTTTATATTTTACAGATAAAATAAATTATCATGATAATGCTAAACAGAAAATATTACAAAATTAAAATAGTAGCACAACAGAAAAAATAAACAGAAAAATATGTTAAACAGCAAAAATAAACTCATCAAGATTAAACCGACATTTTTATTAATATCCAAAGTTGAATAAAAAATAATGCGGGTTAAAAAAAAAAAAGAGTAAACCGGCTAGAAAATGGCCGGTTTAGAGGGGGAGTAAACCGGCCATTTTCTGGCCGGTTTAGGAATTTTTCGATATTGGGCTGGATTCTGGGCATAAATAATAATTTGTATTGAACTTTGGATATTAATAAAAATGTCGGTAGCTGGTTGGTATGTTGTAATAACTTTTTCGGTAATGAATAATTTATTATATATACGTGAAAAAAAAATATGATTTAATCTGCTAATATGTTGTGATCTTTTATATATGGCATGTGCCTTGCCATCAATAGATATTGGTTAAATGCTAGGAGTTTGTGTAATTAGATGAAGCCAAATCTTGGCATTAATTTAGTTAATGTGGTTTTGATCAAACATCAAAGCATAAAAAAATAGTAAATGATACAAGTAACAAATGGTGTTTAATGGAACCCAATCTCTACCTGTAGCTTTGACTCTCACTACAAATTAAAAATAGAGAGTACCAAATCTGACTTGTGTGGTACTACAGGCAATTGGTTAGTTCCCTCCAACTCTACTGTCTCTACAGTAGGTTTCTTTAGGTCGATTTATTAATTGGATTAAAAAAAAATGACCACAAATTTAATTGAGTTTGGATTATCTTGAAACCTCCTTTGTTCCTTTCTGTTTAATTTTCAAGACTAAACTTCATCAATTAGGCATCTGATTTAGAGTGCAAATAGTTTGAAAAAAGTTTCCTTCAGATTTGAGATTTATTCTCGAGTGCTCACTGAGCTTAAAAAAAAGTGTTATTTCTTATTTTTTATTTTGTTGGACGTCCACTAAATTAAATTTATCCATACATCAGTGTATTTTTGCAAGCTCTTGATACTAATCAAAACAAAATAGAAATATCATGATCTTTTACGTGTAAATAAAGAAAATTATATATATATTACCTAACAGTATTTTTTTGTTACATTGAGTTTTATATTTTAAGTTATTTTAGTTCTTAACATAGGCATAAAAAAAGCTCAAAAGACAGAGACATTTGAACCCGACATTTTTATTAATATCCAAAGTATAATACAAATTATTTTTTATGTCCAAATTTTGAGCTAATATCGAAAAATGCCCAAGCCGGCCAGAAAATGGCCGGCTTACTCCCCCCCCCACCCTAAGCCGGCCATTTTTTGGCCAGCTTACTCTTTTTTTTATTTTAAACCCGCATTTCACCCTATATAAACCCCCTTTTTCTCTCTCCTCCTCACAACTCTCTCATCTCATAACCGGATTTGAGCTCTTCTTTGAGGTAATTTTTTTTTATCTAATTTAAATTTAAATTTATTTATTTTAGGATTTAGGTTTTAGGGTTTAGGGTTTAGGGGTTAGGATTTAGAGTAATTTGTTGTAAGTTAGTGTAATTAGGATAGTTGACCAATATTTAGGGTATTTTGTCCTTTTTTACCATAATTAGGCTAACTAAGCTTATTTTGGTGTAATTAGCACAGTTGACCAATATTTAGGGTATTTTGGCCTTTTTTACTATAATTAGGCTAATTAAGCGTAATTTAGTGTAATTAGTACAGTTGACCAAAATTTAGGGTATTTTGGTCTTTTTATCATAATTAGGATAGTGTAACCAGCAAGAACCTCCAATTAACTTAGTGAAAATTCTCTGTCAAAGTGGGCTACAGAGTAATGCATATGGGAGATTCAGTTCAAGATATATATTTGGGATAAATCTAGCATAGATTCGAGGTCAAGAAGTAACAGTAGCCGTAAAGGATGGGACTCAAAATTCTGTGCCACTCTGTGGTTCATTTGGAAGCATTAGCAACGAAAAACGATGATAATTATAGATGATAATTATAGTTATAGTGGGAGTTTTACTTTTTTTTGTAAAACCAAATTATGAACAAAACACTAAACCAATTATCTCTAAATTAAGCCCTCCTTGACGTGTGACCAAACTAGGAGCGAATCCAGAATTTTGGTCAAGAGTAGGCACAAAATATTAACAATAGTATAATTTTTTCTTCTTCTGACGAATCAGAGCGGAGTAGAGGAAAGAGATCTAAAAAAGTCACAGTACGACTAGATACGTCACGGCACGACACAGTTCTATCATGACACGTGTGCCGATTATGTGCCGTGACCATCCACGTGGCGTGACCATCTTTCGAAAATTTGACACGACAAGACACGTCACGCAAAAGATTTGGTCACAGCACGACACATGGTCACGTGTAATTAGGACCGTTAGATCTTGATCGAATGGTGAATCTCAAATAAACTAACCTAAATTATGAAAAAAAAAATAGTTAAACGTGACCAAATGTGACAAACGTGACCGGTCATATTTGGACATGCCACGTGTGGTCACGGCATGATTAACATGTTGTGACCATTCACGTGCCATGACCATCCTTCCAAATTTGATCACAACACGACACGACACATGATTCAAGTTACAGCGTGACTAGTCATGGCACGGCACATATTTATATCTTTGATAGCGGACCTCATTTGCTTCTAACAAATCAATGATTTTTCTAAGTGGACCGTGAATTAGTCTGGGCTTTCTTTTACGTGAATCAGTCTGAGCTGACTTTCTCTTTGGCACAATTTTCTTCTACCGGACCGTGAGTTAAATAAAAATATCATTGAATCTAAAAAAAAAGAGATAGGCAAGTGCCTACCCCTGACCATTGGGTCTGCCACTGCACCTAACAAGCTGTTTTAGGTAAGTAACTCTTTGTTAATTGCATCCCTATGCAACTCTTGGTTTTGACCAATCATCTTATGTCGATCAAAATTGTACTCCGAAGTGCAAACAATTTACCTACTGCGTTAATTCAAACTCCACCAATTTACCTTCTTCAGTTCAGCATGTCGTACACACCCCATATCTAGTTATGATTGAAGGAAATGCCTGCTTTGGCAGGACACCCCTCCAATGATAGAAAATCAGACATGGATAGGTCACGAAGGATAGTCGATTAATATTAATGTGGGACTTTTATCTATGTTACTCTTTTGGTAATCGTGTCAACATACACCTATACCTACTGATGACATTTCATACTTTTAACATAACTAATTGGTCGTGGGATTCTATGACCGCATCGAGAAATTCATCTGCGTGATTTGTCGCAAGCATCTCAAAAGAAGCTCAAGCCAAACAAGAAATACTAAGATTCTGATAATTATCCTTTTATAACTAATCTAAAAAGAAAATCAAAGTTACAACCGCTATAAAATTAAAGTTATAACAACCGCTAAAATCAAAGCTCAGCCAAGCCACAAATACTAGGGTTATCATAATTATTCTATTCTCGGCATTTATAGCGGTTCTTTTTACACTGTAATCTAGTCTAGACGGATGTATTGAATTTTTGATGAATAAATATCCAAAATTAAAATTTAGACGAGAACATTTTCAAAAAGTGAAGTTCTTGAAGAGTACTACGTACTTACCCCATTTCGCCTATTATTAATTTAGTTTGTAGTTGTCACCTGTGCTAGATATCTATTGGTAATTAGAAAAACAATAGGCTGTATATATTGCTTATAATATTAATAAATAACCGTGCTATACATTTTTTTGTTTATATATATATTGTTATTTAGAAAAATTCTCAAGGATACGTAAGGGGATGACTAATTAAAGTTTGTTGATGGCTGTTTCTGAGTAACATCAATGCAATTGTTTAATGCACACTTGTAATTGATATTCCTTTTGGCATTAAAAGAAGAATTTAGTTATTCATCAACTAAGTCAACTTTACTTGGTAAATGATTTAATTATTCACATGACATGGACCATTTTTTTGGTCTATATTGTATATGTTAATTAATAATCACAAAAACTAAAATTGGTAATTAAGACGTTCCAAATTGTGGCTATCATAAATTTAGGAAAACATCGAAATGAAATTTATAGCAGTAGACAGTTCAATGCATGGCATGTACTATTCGATCTATTAAAAGTTACAGATATATAGATATTTGTTGAGATAAAATTAAGTTCCTAAAATATAACCTGCGAGGGAAATTAAATTGTCTGACAAAGAAAATATATCTTGTTCCCCAAGTAAGTTCTAAGCCGAATTAATTAAGGTACAGCCCTTCACAATTATGTAATCATAATTTCATAATTAAAACTGTCGACCAATGATGCATGATTTTTCTATCTATCTTAAAATATATAGTAAAAATATTTCAAAAAAATATATAATATTTTAGTGGCCTGCTGACGCTGGCGCCTACGTACCAAGCTCCATTCATTGGCCTGCTTTTGAAAAACAAATTAATTATAATACATGAATATTTTGATTTTGTCAATCAAATAGCGTGTGCGGATTATGTCAATCCAATTAAATACAAATTACACTAAGTATATAATACGTACCAATGGCAATGTATCTTTCTCTTCATTTAATTTAGGTCTCCATCTCTTTAATTTTGGTATACAAATTTATCATATTTAGAGTTCGCAGATCAATGGCATCCAGGAAAAAGTATGTCGACAAGCTAGGTCTCCATCTCTTTAATTTATCATATTTAGAGTTCGCAGATCAATCTCTTCATTTAATTTAGGTCTCCATCTCTTTAATTTTGGTATACAAAGTATGTCGACAAGGTCAGTCCACGAGCCAATCCTCCAGCTCACATACATTACTGTATGATTTTCTTTAACTATTTCCTTAAAAAACTGTATCTCCTCATTCATTATTATAGGATTTTCTTTCCTTAAGAGTTTTTTAGAAAATAATAATACTCCTATCACATACATTACTGTATGATTCTCTTTTTCTAATCGTTAAATTTATAAATTAAATAAATATTTCATAATATTCCTTATTTATATTTCATCATACTTTTAAGATTTTAAATATATTACAAGAATGAATTTTTTTTTATATTATTGAAAATCTATCATTATATATACTTATAATACCCAACTCCACAAGTATCGAATCATTTTAATAATTTTATGTTGGTTATATCCATTCTTATATTTGTTATACATAATAAAACTTGTTTGGTATAATCAGACAGAAAAATAAAAAAATACATGTAAGGAAAAAGGTTTTTCGAAACACGAATATATCATTTACACGAAGATTTCAAGCGCCATGTTGTAATATTTTGAAGATTTGTGCTATAATTAAACTTTTTAATTGTGGAACAATTATTTTCTTGTTGGGGAGATATATATACATTTTTTTATTTTTTTTATTTTTTGGGTGCGGTTGGGGGGTATATGTGGTTCATGTGCTTTATTAGATAAACAATGCTTCAATTCAGATAATTCAAGGTGATCCATAAAAATCAGTCTGTTTTAAAAGAAAAGTGGAAAAGACGTTAAAATTGACTTTCTAAAAGCTTGATAAATAAAAATAGATTAATCATTGATAGCTTCAATATGTTGCTTCTTTTTTTCTCTGTGAAGAAGATAAACATATTAAGAAAGTACATTAAAAAATATATAGGCAATATAAAGTTTACTAATTAAAGGAGCAAAAGAAGTAATTTCTTACGGTGGGAAGATCATCACGATGCTGCGAGACGCTGGAGAGAATATTAACTGGCGTGAGATAGATCCGACCGAGCCTGACCCGGGCCCGATTATTGGACAGGAGATGCCACCTTCTCCCGATTCGCATCCAGAGTGGGACTACCATGATTGGGTATTGTCCAACGTTGCGTGGTAGGCATGGTACGTCGAGCATGGACGTCCGGTGCCGCCTCATGTATGTCATACTTCAGTATCTGTTAAGTTTTAATAAATTTTTTCATTCAGATCAAATTTAATAATTTATGTGTTTGATTGCAGGGTCCGGCAGAGATGCCGCCACAGCAACCACCTGCGGGGTTCGATACTTTTGATATGGAGTCCCTCTCGTACAGTCTCCAGGACTATGGGATATTGGATGATGAGTTCAGCTTGGCACCGAGGGTACCCCAATATGGCACAGAGATGCCGCATGATGGAGAGGCTAGTGGTAGCGGGTCTTATACTCAACCTGCCTTTGGGACTGAGTTCGCCACATCTATCTTCGGTACACCACCGCCAGTACCGACAGTCTCTACGGGCGATGCCTGATCAGAGTCAAAATAATGATGATTTACGTAGGGTTTTGGCTTAGGCTTTGCATATTTTCTCACACTTTTGTTTAATTTGTTAGAGAAAAAGGCTACTGTCACCCTTCTTTATGTTTTATTGCAGAAAACAAGTTTTGGGACTATTTTACACCAAATGGAGCTAGAATCGGGTCAATCGTATCAGTGACGCTCATCGACTAAGTCTCTGTTACGGTCCGTATTGCCTAATACGGACTAGGCCTAGCACAGACCAGAAGATAGCACTGGAAGCACTAAACCCTAACTGTCAAGTTCCTAATACGAACTGTATCACCTGATACGGTCCGCATCCGAAGGCGACTCTTGGGGAATAACTGCCGATAGCTGTTTCAGATCAGTTTCTTTGCCCCGACTCAACCTACACACGTCCCTCCACTCCTATAAAAGGCCCCTGGGCAGAAGGAATAGTCATCTTTGTAATTAGGGTTAGATTTGATTTAAGAGAGAAGAGAGGAGTGCTTGTAACCATGCCGTTTCGCGGCTAAGTTCCTTTTCTTAGGGCTAGGCAGTAAACCTTGTTACTCTTGATGTTTTGATATATATATTTCTGTTGATTATGATTTCTTGTTGTTGAAACAAAATGCTTTTGTGATTTACTATCTCTTCATCTAACTTTAATGATCTAGTTTGAGTCCGTTAGGGTAGTGACAGTACTTTAATGGTAAGAGAAACTATTTGTATGAATTAGCCTCGTTGAGATTTATTAGGTTTATGTGAAAAAAACCTTAGCGGGGAAATCATAAACCAGACCTACAAAACGTGTACCAAATTCCATCACATGCGTAAAGAAATTCGCAGTGATCTGTGTAGTAATTTGGGGTATTTGAGAGATCAGACATTTGCGTAAGGTAAATTGCAGTGTCCTATGTAGAATCTCGGTGAAAGATCTGTCATTCTTGCGTAACATAAATCGCAATGACCTATGTGGTGTCTTTCATTAAACAACAACAGGAAATCAGACGCAACAGGAATATATTGTCAAAGCGGATTGAGTAGCAATGGTGTGCCGAAATCCTAGGAATTCTCATCTCTATCTTTATTTTAATTACTTTTAATTGCTTCCTAATTTACATTGATCACAAAATATCTCTCAATTTACAGATTTCGTTTAGCCTTTCGAAAGATTGTGATTCGATCGCTCAAAGCATTGAACCAATATTCCCTGTGCATCGACCTCGAATATACTATTCGATAGGATTGTGCGCTTGCAGTCCGAACCGATAGCATTTACGAGTTTATAAATATTAAAAGAAACATTGCTCTCTTTTGAGTGATCAAGCTTTTTGGCGCCGTTGCCGGAGAATAACGGTTCATTGTGCAAGGCCTCGCAAGACGTCCTTGCTTTGACCACTGAATTAATTAATTAGAAATGCCTAGATTTCTTTTTATTTTTTGCATTTTTATTTTTATTTTATTTTTAATTTTGTTTTTCTTTTTATTTTTCTTTTGTTTTTCAATTTTTAGTTTAATTTTCAGATTTCTTTTCTTTTTAGAACACTGCACGCTGGCCGAATCATCCATACGAAGATCCGAGAGAATTGCTAGTAGGAGAGGACAATTCGCTTCTACATCGCCGATAAGAACCAATCATAGTTCTTCATACTGTAATTCTGAAAGCGAAGAAGATTCAGATTCGATCAACATGAATATCCCATCGAACGAACCGATTAACAATGGAAGTCAAAACAATGGTGATCATGGAGTTCACGATGCAGCAAGATCCAAACTTTTACGAGACTATTGCATACCGCGCGCGAATGATCCTAATTCTAGCATAAACCCGCCAACTATTACGAACCGTAATTTTGAGATCAAACCTGCTCTCATAAATATGGTTTCGCAACAGCAATTTAGAGGATTTCCACATGAAGACCCACATCTTCATTTGTCAATTATCCTAGGGATATGCGAGACGATAAAGATCAATGGAGTTACCGATGAAGTAATCAAGCTAAGGCTATTTCAATTCTCATTAAATGATAAAGCAAGACCATGGTTGTTTTCCTTACCGGCCAATTCCATTCAAACTTGGGACCAATTGTTTAATGTGTTTATTGCAAAATATTTTCCACCATCTAAAACTTCAAGACTTAGAAAAGCAATTACTAATTTTGAACAAAGGGATGGTGAATCATTGTGTGAAGCATGGGATAGATATAAGGATATGTTAAGGTGTTGTCCACATCATAGTCTAGAAAGATAGTTGATTGTTCAAACTTTTTATAGTGGTCTAAACCCTACCGATAGGTTGTTCAAACAAGGAACCTGACGAGGCTTACAACCGAATTGAAGAGATTGCAATCAACCAACACTACTGGATCCCTGAGGGCAAGAAGCCAACTCCAGCACCTGGCATACACAAAGTAGATGAAATATCCATGCTAAGTGCAAAGATCGATGCTTTACAACTAGCACTCAACAAGCAGACCAAGCAGCGAACGGTAGCAGCAGTCAATGCTGCAATAGCATGTGGCTATTATGGAGGAGCGCATGAGATGACCGAATGTACGAATGTGACAGAAACTGAGGAAGAAATAGAGCAAGTAAACGCCATCGACAACAGCTTTCAACCTCAGCCCGCCTATAATTCGCACCATCCGAACAACCAAAACTATCCAAATCTCTCATACGTAAACAATCAAAGACCTGCTGCACCTCAACAGAACTACCAACCACAACCCAATTATCAACCAAGGTACAACCAACCACAGCAACCTGACATCACATCACTAATGGAGAGATTCCTAGAGAAGCAAGACAAGACAAACACCACAATCACACACAAAAAAGGCAAATTTCTGGGCCAACCGGAAGAAAATCCTAAAGAGAGTTGCAAAAACATCACACTAAGGAGCGACACAGCTTACAAGGGACCTCCTATGCCAGATCCAACTTCCGATGAGATGCATGCAGAATCGTCACATTCCGAGGAATACGAGCCGCAACAATCGGAGCCGCCCGTATTCGAACTGTAGGCAGACCTTATTGAGGAGCAGAATGACACTGTAGGTGGGGACGAGCGACAAACCGAACTTGAATACATTTCACCACCACCCTACAAGCCACCTCTGCCATTCCCTCCAAGGCCAGCCAAGCATAAGATGGAGCCACAATTCGCGAGATTCATGGAGACGCTCAAGCAACTACAAGTCACTATCCCTTTCACCGAGGCAATTGCAAGCATACCCTCATATGCTAAGTTTCTGAAGGAGATCCTTTCAAATCGCAACAAACTCCAAGAATTCTCAACAATTCTGCTCAATCGGGAATGTAGTGCGCTCGTGCAAAACAAATTACCAGAAAAGTTAAAAGATCTGGGAAGCTTCTCAATACCGTGCACAATTGGCACGACAAATTTTACGAGGGCTTTATGTGATCTGGGAGCAAGTGTGAGTCTAATGCCAAAGGCAGTGTTTGACAAATTAGAATGTGGAGAACTTTCATCGACACAAATTGCACTGCAACTGGCCAATCGATCAATTCGATATCCTGAAGGAGTGTTGCTGGATGTACCGATCAAAGTTGGAGACTTTTGGATACCTGGAGATTTTGTTGTGGTTGACATGGAAGAAGATGAACACATTCCAATCATCCTTGGAAGGCCATTCCTCGCCACATGCGGAGCAATGATTGATGTAAAGAACGGGAAAATTTCACTGAATGTCGGAAAAGACAAGGCGGTCTACGACATAAACAGAGCTTTGAAATACCCTTCTGACATTGATCGTGTCTTCAGTTTGGGTATCATGGATGAATTTGAAGAGGAAGAATATCCATATGATGAATTGGGAGAATCTATGGGTATGGAGGAATTAGAAAACCTTTTTAGAGGGGAAGATGACGCGGACATTGATCGTGTCTTCAGTTTGAGAATCACGAATGAATTTGAAGAGAAAGAATATCCATATGATCAATTGGGAGAATCCATGGGTATGGAGGAATTGGACAACCTTTTTAGAGGGGAAGATGACGAAAGGCAACTCGAGCAATACATCACCGCTGAACCTGATGAAGCCTACGCTGAAACTTGCGCAAGTTGTGACACAATCATAACAAAAGAAGAGGAAGAATCCCCCAAATCTAAAATTCTGCAGTCCGTGTCGCCTAGCACGGTCAGTAGCAAAGTGAAGAAAAGGGAGAAGAACCTCTGATCCACAACTCGAGCTCAAACCTCTTCCATCCAACCTCCGTTACGAATTCCTAGGACCTAACCAAACCTACCTGGTGATTGTCAGTTCTCGGCTCGATAATGTTCAATCCAACAAGCTCATCAACATACTCAAGATGCACCGAAAGGCTATTGGCGACAAAATAGACGACATCAAAGGCCTTAGCCCGACCATCCCCATGTACCGCATCCTACTTGAAGATGATACAATGGAGGAAACGCAAGAATTAGAAAAGAGTTGGCACACACAACCGCATGAAAACAAGTTTTTCGATCCTCTGTTGACTTCAATTTTTATCAAACCGGAAGAAACCAAAGTTCTAATCATAGAATCAAGGCCTCTTCCAACATTTCTCGACATTATCACACCAAAAAGTTCTTGGGAGAACTACGATGCGGTCCATGGTCGGAAGGTGAAGATAAAACAGTTCGTGGTTCATCTGGAATCTCAATGAAACAAGGGGTCGAGCTAATGACTTTAAACAAGCGCTTCTTGGGAGGCAACCCAAGACCATTCTTATATTTTTCATAATATTTATTTCTAGTTTATTTAGGACCTTAACAGAGAAACAACTCATATCCACCTTTTTCTTATGATTAGGTGAACATATCAGAGGAAGGACTCGATCAAAGACACCACGGAAGACAGGAAAATACCCTCTAGTACGTTCCGTATCAATCAATACGGATTATATTAATGGATACGGGGTGAAAGATGGAAAGTAAAAAGAGGTGGTGAATACGACCCGTATTTCCCAATACGATCTGTATTCAAAGAAGTTAAGACTGAAGGCAGTTATCGGCATAATGCATAACAAATCGGATACGGACCGTATCACCCAATACGGTCCGAATGAAGGCTAATTCGGAAGATGCGAACCCGTTAACGAAGAGACATTTGAAAACCCGTGAGAATCACATCTCATAATTGTTAAATCCTTTGGTTTGAACTCTTAAACCTCTCTCTCTCATCTATTCTCTCTCCTCTATCTCTCCTCTTCCTCCCTCTTCCTTCCTTGCCGAGACCGAGCCCACCTCCTTGCCGCCGATCACCATCACCACCGCACTCATCACTGCCTCTCCTTGGAACCGCCGCTGCTGCTTTCCTCTCTGCATCATCCGATGCCCTATAAGTGAATATGATCAGTTCACCCAAGCTATGCAATGGATGAACCTGAATTTCTAAGATCTCGCCACACGCTCGCAAGAGAGCAGCCAGCAGATTAAGCAAAAGGTCGATCAAGCCCGCAACAGTGTGGAGGAGATCCGGAGAAACGTTGACGGGGGTAGGCGCGAGATCTAGTAAGCGCGCTACCTCAATCAACAGTACTACCAGTTCGCCCTTGACTCAGGACTCCAGTACCAGCCACTGCTCTACAAACTTTTCGACCCATCATTCTACAAGGAGATCCAGCGCCCACACCTCCACCACCTCAGGATTGAGGTGCAGTGAGTTGTATCTTTCTCTGGTCTTTTTACTTCCTTATTTTTATCTCTCGAGCATTGGGGACAATGCTCAATTTTATTCGGGGGTAGGAGGTAAATTGACCATGTATCTTTAAATTTTTCGCATTTTATCTTTTTAGGTGCTAGTATTTTACTCAATTTTTGACTAGAGTTAGAGCTTTACCGAA
>JAJGRW010000926.1:744355-774860 GCA_025461045.1 Carex parvula | reverse complement strand
TTTTGGGGAAAAATATCCTCCATATCCATAATATATATACACACACTAGTATCGTGCCCGTGCGTTGTAACGGGAATATTTTTATAAGAGAAAAAAAATCTCATACAAAATGATATTTTTTTAAAAAAAAATTTAGACAAAATGACAAACAACATTTCTTAATGACATATTAAATAATATCTACACGTAAATAACAATCCTTAAATGACATATATTATTGGATGACATACATGTTTGTTGATCCCTTTGACATATTTTCATACAAAAATCTTATACAAAATGACATATTAAATGACAGATAACAATACTTAAAAGATATAAAAATAGAAAGAAATGAAGACCCACCAATCAATTATCAATCAATCTAAAAATTTCTTAAACTACATTTTTAAAATGGAAAGAAATCAAGGACCAATTAGAAAGATGATACAATTTTTATGTAGCGAGTGGTGTCTAAATAAATTTAGATTTCTACACATGAAAAAACATAAAAAAGATGCATATATAAAATCGAAAGAAGACAGCCTATTTAATATATTGGAGGGTTGATATTTAATATGAAATTTCATCTTTTAATCACAATTGTTGGCCGATCAGGACATTTATGTGCTTAATATAAGAATGGAGATATTATTTTTATTCCACCGTGGAAATTTTGCTTCAGTAATGGCTAGTATGTACACATAAAATTCTGAAGCTTAATTTGTAAGTATAAAATCTTGAAAGGTCTTAATTAATAATGATATTAATTTTATTTTTCTTTGTTTTTGGAATGGTTTCAAGAAGAGTATGATGAAGAGGACGAATTGGGGAGGCTAGATTGGGCTCACCATTTTCATAGTAGCTGTATAAAACAATGGCTCACTCACAAGAATTTGTGTCCCATTTGCAAAAGTACAGCTTTAATTACATAATAAGTTTTTAAATTTTCATAAAAGTCCGTTAATTAAATGTTTCATTCCAAATGGATAAAGAATTAATGTTACTCCAAATATTTGTATGTTGGTTTTGGTCGGCTGGATCTATTAATTAATTTAATTGCTATACTCTATGGTTGGTACTGGTAGATGGTGTTGAAATATTTTTTAATATTGTTTTAATTAAAATTTTGTTTGAATATGGCTAGTTGGTTGGTATGTTGTAGTACCTTTTTCGGCAATGAATAATTATTATATATACGTGACAAAAAAAATTATGATTTAATCTCCTAATCTCATAATATGTTGTATGATCTTTTATATAAGGCATGTGCCTTGCCATAAAATAGATATTGGTTAAATGCTAGGAGTTTGTGTTAGATCAAGGCAAATCTTGGCATTAATTTAATCAATGTGGTTTCGATCAAACATCAAAGCACAAAAAATAGTAAATGATATAACCAACAAATGGTGTTTAATGGCACAAAATCTTTACCTATAGCTTGGAATCTCACTACAAATACCTCAAAATCTCCGCAGCAATATTAGAGGAATGATGTATTATGGTTCCCACTAATTATATGATTCCCTCTTTTTCAGTCCTTGCAGTCATCTCCAAGTCAACATTGATATGTATAAATACTTGGAAGATAATATATTAAATTTGAAAAATAAGATATTAATACTTTGATGCGTAACTTGTTATGATTATCCTTTTCCAGTCTTCCAATTGTCCCGCATCAACCTCTTTCTAATGAAGTAGTGGGGACCCCGTATCCCCGCATAAATCTTCCCCAATCGTCCCCACTTCAATGATCTACGCGGAGTGCGTCAATGTCTTTTTAAAATTTGTAAAACTCGGTTTGCTATCGGGTCAGACTACAAGCGTATATTCCTACCGAGTAGTATAAATGAGGTCGATCCACATGGAATAAGGTTTAAGGTCTTGAGCGATCAAATCACAATCTTTACATAGGCTAGACAAAATCTGAAATCAAAGAGTTGTTGTTGTGATCAATGTATTTAGCGAAAATTAAAAGTAAGTAAAATAAAGATAGAGATGTGAATTTCTAGAACTTTGGCAAACCATTGTTACTTCAATCCACTTTGATTTTTATCTATTTGATGTTGGTTTTCAATTGTTGTATGAGAGTTTTTAATCCAATTTAGCAATTATCGCTGTCGCGCATAACCGCCCTATTAATCAGGAGAGTTGTTTAGACTAGTCTTGGCTAATGCAATGTGATCTGTGACTAGCCCAAAGGTCTCAGCCTTCACTTACCTAGGTCCCTCGTCTGGTCTTTTTGGGTGTCCCCATGGTAAGACACGACAATGCGACATTCGTCTGCGAATGTCGAGACTCCCATGTATACTTTTGTTGTTCCAACTAGTAGTTTTCCCAGTTAGGTTCTCACACACTAATCTAGTATTTTTATTCTCCCTTATCCTAATCCGATTAGCCCAATGATGACAATCTCTCATGTGTGGCCAACACTTGACGATCTAGACTAATAAAACAAAATTAAGTAAGATAGAACATAAAACGCAAAAGCAATCGAACAACAAAAGATGAAACAATGATAAAAAAAAAGTATATATCAAAGAATCATGAGTAACAATATTTACTGCCAATCCTAAGAATCTAAACTTAGCCGCGGAATGACATGTTTACAAAGAGATAGGAGAAAAGATACAAGTATCCTTCTGCTTGGTCTCTACACACTTCTCTCTTTTTACTTAATGAAATAATCTATCCCAAACTACAAAGATGTCTTCCTCTTCAATCCAGAGGGCTTATATAGGAGTGGAGTGGCGCCTGGAGATGAGTGGTGTCCAAGAAATCTGATTTAGATATAGCTGTCGCAGTTATTCACCAAAGGGCGCCTTGAATACGTCTGTATTGGCTAATACGGACTGTACTCCCACTGTGTCGCTGAGGGAGTTAATGCGTATTCGGCCATCTCTGGTCTGTACTGATGCTCTGTATTGGTGAATATGACCCATACCAGAGCCTTAGCCGATGAGCTGCACTTTTTCGATCGACCTGATTCTTGCTCCAAATGATGTAAAATAGCCCTAAAACATGGTTCCTGTACTAAAACACAAAGTTGGGCAACAGTAACATTTTTCATGGATTAATTAAATATAAATGTGAGAAAATAAGATAAAACCTAAGTCAAAACCCTACGTAATTCACTATCATTTTGAGCTTGATCAGTCAACCTTCCTCTAACAAAAATAGTTGACCTCATAGATATAAATACTTCAATGCATAGATATAAATACTTGCAATACTTTGTATTAATACTTTCAAATATAATCCAGTGTCATATGTAAAAAATACTTGCAAGTATAGCTATAAATACTTGCACGAAGAAGTATAAATACTTGAGTGACGACGAGTCCGAAAGTACGTCATCATGGATCTCATTTGAAAGAGAAAATTGCGTAGAAGATGTTCGTGATTTTAGATTTGCAAAATTCCTCATAGATCTTTAGAAATATGGACGAGATTGAACGGAGAAAAATCAACTCTAAAAACATGTATGGTCCCCCTATGTAGCTTGAGTGGTCCCCAAAGGTATTTATGGTGCGGGTACGTTTGGGAGATTTGATTTGGGAGAATTATTTACGTAGAATTGTTAATTTCATAGGTATAAATACTTTGGTGCATATGTATAAATTCTTCCGTGCATAGATATTATACTTTAGAATAAAAATTCAGTGCTGGAGTTTTGCGATCACTCTAAATAGTTATAGTAGTTATAGTGTGGAAATTTTGCAAGTACTTGAGTGCGGATACTGTTATCAGCTTCCAAATTTCATGGAGTTTGGATCATTTTGAAACCTCCTTTGGTCCTTTCAGTTTTCAGATTTTAATTTTATTCTCGAGTGCTCACTGACCTTAAAAAAAGTGTTATTTCTTATTTTTATTTTGTTGGAAGTTTACTAAAATAAATTTAGATTTCACAAATATTTTTAATCATTGATTTATTCAAAAGTTAGTGTTGGTGTTGCAACAAGATCAATTTATGCAAAATAGTCCAAGAAATATTCAATGTTTTGTCATTTTCTTATATTATGCGCATGTTATAGTTTGGTATATGCCTGGTTATTTGTTGTTTATCTAAATAGGAGGATGCAAATTCATCCATTTTTCTATAACTTTTCTAATAATAAAAATTATGAAATTTATATGTCAAAATAAAACAGTTAGATATGATCTATATTATTTTCTCTACATGTGCATATAAAAATTTATTACTTTTTATTTTAGTTTATATGAATCAATAAGATGAAAAATCAATGTCCATAATTAATCCACACATCAGTGTATTTTGCAAGCTCTTGATATTAATCAAAATAAGATCAAAATGTCATGATTTACGTGTAAATAGAGCAAATAATATATATCATATCTAACGGGTTTTTTAACATTGAGTTTTAAATTTCACTACTAGAATAATCGTTTTTTGCATGCCCGGCACCAGTTTTTTGCATGGTTGTGATGGCTCATGCAAAAGAAATGGCGTTTGTTGACTTTTTAAACTTGTTGCATGCGAATCCCCATGTAACAGGACTCGCATGCAATTGTGTGAAGCTCTACCATGCAACTGTGTGATGTCTGGCCATGCAAATAAGTTTTGAAGGTCAGATATTATAATTAATTCGAGGTCCATGCAACAACTCAACTCCATGGACATGCAACTACTTAAAAACTTAGTAGTTATTATATTTAATTAAGGTCCATGCAACAACTCAACTCCCTTCTCATGCAATTACTTAACCACTTAGTAGATATTATATTTTATTAAAGGTCCATGCAACTGCTTAACTCTGTGCCATGAAAATAGTCCACTATCACTCGCATGTAAATAGTCTGGACTGAAGTTCGAAACAATTGCATGGGCTTAACCATGCAATAGTTTACTTACTGGACACAGATTCATTTCTGTTTATTTGATATCTCCTTTTCAATGAAGCTTTTAATTAAAATTCACAACAGCACGAATAATAGCAGTATATAGTAATTCAATACTTTGATAACTTAATTAAATTCTTGCATTTAGAACAAACCTTCCAAAATAATGGAGGAACAAAAACAATTGTACAAAAGATGTATCAACACACATACAACTTTTGATTAACCAATATTGAAACTCTTGAACGGAAGCATATCGAGGTCCTAGAAACCAAATTCATCATCATCTTGGTCCATGTCCAACTCTTCGTCACTTGAAAGTTCAATTTGGTTGACCTCTTCCTCATCCTCATCCTCATCTTGCGACATTGCATCGTCTACTAGCTCGAACTCACCTTCAAGAGGGGCCAAACCATCCCAATCAAATTCTTCGCCATTTGAAACCTCAATTGCATGATCCGGCATTTCATCCTGGAAAAATTCTAGGTTAGCATCGACTTCGTCATCGGCACGAAACCTCCCCTTCGCGCTAGTTTTCATTGCCACCCACCATTGTTGTCTTTCAACTTTATCCGATGCGTAAGGAAGGTAGAAGACTTGGATTGCTTGAGGTGCCAATATAAATGGTTCATAATTTTTAAGACGAGAAGCATGTTTAACCTCCACAATTCCATGTTGGTTGTCCACCCTTACACCATTTGTTATGTCAAACCAATTACACTTAAAAAGAACGACCTTGTTGAATCCATCATAATCTAGCTCAATTACCTCTTGGAGAAGTCCATAGTAGTCTTGTGGTGTGTCATTTCCATCCCACTCCCCTTTAATGCAAACACCGCTACTATTTGTTGACTTGTTTTGCCCATATGCTTCCGTGTGAAATCGAAAGCCGTTAACTTCATATCCACCGTAGCATTTCACTTGTTTTTGTGGCATGAGTGCAGCCTTTCGGATGTAGAGGTCGCAATCACGATCGGATAGTACCTTCTTCCGTAGCCAATCTGCGAACCTATCTTCACGAACTTTGTCCAATTGCTGTGCAGATCTGGCTTGTCCAGAGTTTAGCATGCATGCATCAAACTCTCTACACATTCAAACATGTCAAAATACAAGAGATTAAGGTTGTGTTTAGAATAGGTACTTTTGAAATCATAAAAATAAACATGTCATAAGATTGTACCCTAGAAATTTATTTTTTATTTCTGGACAATTGAGGATGACATATGTGTGTGCAGCTTTAAATTCCTTCTCATCGAGAGTCCTTCGGTCAGACCGTGTCCAAAAACGTCCCGCATTATCAAATATCGATAGGCGTCTCCGCGGAGGGTTACTCGTTCCAACCCCTTGTTGCTTAGTTTTAGAATTCTCCGCAAAATAACGAGTGCAAAATGAACCAATTTCTTTAACAATTGTTGCCTCGACGATTGAACCCTCGACACGCGCCTTGTTCGTGACCTTCTTCCTCTGTTCTTTGTTTCGTCTGTAACAATTACAAGTGTTTAGATATGGAAGCAATAAGTGAATCACAAAGAAAGAGATTAAGAAAACACACACCTTTCACATGCATACATCCATCGAGCCCCTACCGGTCCACCCAATCTAGCCTCTTCACACACATGGACCACAAGATGCTCCATAGAATCGAAAAATGCCGGAGGGAATATCTTTTCCATTTTGCACATTGTGACCGCAATATCCTTTTCTAATTGATCGATACGGGATGGATCAAGCTCCTTGGCACAAACCTCTCTAAAGAAGCTTGAAATCTCGCACAAAACATCCCATACGTAATCAGGGACAAAGTCTCGAAATGCAACCGGAAGAAGTCGCTCCATGAACACATGCAAATCATGGCTTTTTAGCCCATTTAATGTGTTTGTTTTGAGGTTTACACATCTTGACCAACTCGATGCGTATCCATCGGGGAACTTGACATTCTTCTTGAGCCAAATTAAAACCTTCCTCTTATTTTGTGGAGAGAGTGTGAAGGGAGCCTTCGGTTTTTGCATTTTTCCGGGATGATCCGGGTACGGTATTAGATTCTGAATGGAACGATTGCAAAGAAGAGCCAAATCTTTCCGCGCCTTTTCATTATCCTTGTTTTTGGCCCCCATGCCTAGAACTGTGTAAATCAAATTTTCCGCGAAATTCTTCTCCACATGCATCATGTCAATGTTGTGTTGCAACAAATTGTCTTTCCAATACGGCAAGCTCCAAAAAATACTCTTCTTTGTCCAATGGTGGGTGACACCATAACCTGGAAACTGGTCAAGGCCAATCTGTTTACCCCATTTCATCCTCCCTAGTTTATTTACCATCGCGAGCCGCTCCTCTCCCGTTATTTTTCGTGGTGGTCGATCAAAATCTACCATACCTTTTTGGAAATTATTCTTATCGCGACGAAATGGGTGATCTAGAGGCAATAAGCATCTATGACAACCCCACCATGTAAATTTCCCACCATACTTTAGTCGGAATGCCTTTGTTGCACCCAAGCAATGAAAACATGCTAATCGGCCTTTAGTACCCCACCCACTTAGCATCTCCAACGCGGGGTAATCGTTTATCGACCAAAGAAGTGTTGCTTTCATTGTGAAATTCTCTTGTTTAGACACATCCCATGTAACCGCTCCATCCTTCCACAATTTGTTCAATTCATCAATTAAAGGTTCAAGAACAATGTCAATGTCCCGACCCGGATGCTTAGGTCCCGGAATGACAAGCGCGAGAAACATGGTATCTTCTTTCATTATCATTCCGGGTGGTAGGTTATACGGAAAAACTAAAACTGGCCAACAAGAATATGGAGATGCATTTGAGGTGAATGGCATGAACCCATCCGTCGTTATCCCCAACCAAACATTTCTCACATCTTTAGCAAATGATGGATATTTCCGTGCGAAGTGCTTCCAAGCCTCACCATCTGCGGGGTGCACCATAATTCCGGGCTTCTCACGAAAACCTTCCTTATGCCATCTCATTTGGACCGCATTGAAGTGGGTCATGTACATCTTTTGCATTCTTGGGGTGATAGGTAGATAACGAAGTATCTTTTGTGCAACCGGTTTGGCATTCGTATTTGATCCCATTGGCTTATATCTCGGTGTATGACATACATCACAACTTGTCTTGTCCACTCTATCCTTATAGTAGAGCATACAAAAGTTTGGGCATACGTCTATATTCTTATGCTCCATGCCGAGCGGCTCGACCAATCGATTGGCTTGATAGAAGTTTTCCGGCATTTTTCCACTAGGGGGAAGCACGCTTTTGATAAGACTCATCATCCCATCAAAGCATTTTTGGCTCAATTGATGTTCCGACTTCAATGCGAGTGCTTGTGTAACGGCCGATAAGATTGTGTGTGATTTGCATTTCAATTGGCCCGTCATGTTCTCTTCCCAAAGCGGTGTATCCGATGCGGCCATCATGTCGAAGAATCTTTTGGCCATTCCGGTAGGTGTATCCTCCTCCCAATTGAAATCTTGCCCAGCGGCTGCCCTTACCATATCCGCTCCCACTTGATAATTGTCATTGATCAAATCTGATGGTGGATGGTGCGGGACATGTTGAGATCTCTCCTCACGTTCCTCTCCGTGTGCGTGCCAAGTTTCATATCCGGGACGAAAGCCGGATTGGTAAAGATGCATTCTCACGGTTTGCAATTCTTTGGTGTTGAGGTTTTCACATTTCATACATGGACATAAGATACATTCCTTGCCATTGAGGAGAGTCACAACCGAGGGGTCGGATTTCGCTAAATCAACAAATTCTTTCACACCCTTTATGAACTCGGGTAGTAGCTTTCCATTGACATTTAGTCGATTATACATCCATCTACGATCCGTTGCCATTTAACTATTAAATTGTTGGACAAGAGGTATGAGTTAGCAAATAATTTGACTACATTTGAAATATGGACAAATTATGGTAATAGTTTAATTTGGAGTATGTACAATAACAAATAATTGAAATAAATTAGCAAACATCAATTTTTTATCAGAACATTTTCAATCTTTATTCAATTTTTTTAATAGAACTATTGACTACATTTTCAATTTTTTTAATAGAAATAGGGTATAGGTTTTGATAAATGTAGGACAAATTAACAAATCTCGTTTTGATAAATAGGGTATAGGTTTTGACGTACCTCACTCTCTAAAAACGATTTGATATACAATGCCATTACAAGGGGAAAAAACGAGCTCATAAGAGTATTTACCTCACTCTCTAACCTCCAACGAACTGCAGCTCCCTTCTATGGTTCAGCGGATTAGAAAGACTCCAAGGGGTTTTCTCTGATCTTGGAATGTTGCGGCCAAATCACTAGCTAAAGACACGCTTTTTGGTTGGCTTTTTTGGCGGAGACACTATGACCTAATTTGCGGAGAGACCAAGTGTAAAAACGATTGATTAGAACAGTGAAAACGACCTTTTGAGGTAAAATTCCAGAGAGCAATTATTTTTTATATCGGACTTCCGATGTAAATGATGGTACATCCTTTTGGGGAAAAATTTGTTTTCTTGGCGTACCCCCAGTGTACGCATCATATTAAACTGCACCCTATGTAAATCCATTCTCAGACATACACAATAAAAGAAAATGAAGACAAGGAAAAGTTAAGAGCACATAGTTTTGACATAAGGCTCACATCCTACTTACTGTCTTCACATCCTACTTAGAAATTAAGTAACATAGTTTGACAAATCACTATACGGCATCCAATACATCACAATAAACACATCACATCCTACTTAATATTATTACAAATTACTGCTTCAATCTTGATCATGTGACTGCAGTGGATCGTCTCCCCCTCCCCCCCCCCGCTGGCTCCCCCACCATCATTTCCCTTTGATGACCCCCTCTAAAAAGCAAGGAGAAAATGTTTGTTAACAATGATTCAAACATACTTAGTTGTTTTCATAAATGAGGCAGGATTGAGGTCAGGAACTTACGTGAAAAGTTGTAAGAGGCGCTCCAGTCCGCTTGAAGAGCTCTGCAAATAATTTCTTGTTTTGTTCCTCCTTCTTCTTAAACTCCTCACGGTCTGCATTGTGTCGGGCCTCTTGGGCAGCAATGTCAGCCAATAACCTCCTTCGTTCAGCTGCCACCTGAGACTTAATCATCACTACCACCTGAGACTTGGTGAATGTTGTACTCTCATCTTCAGCCGAGGTGGCAGTGCTCTTGGCATGATCCGACAATGTGGCATCCTCTTTAGCCAATTCTTTGTTCCCTTTGCATGTTCTCGACCGGTGTCCAAAGCCGAACAATCGGCCTTTAGCATCCTCTCCATCAACAGCAATATCCCATAGATCCTCGTCAGACAAACGTGCATTGTAATTTTCTTTCAAATCCTCATATAGAGCCTGCATTTGACAAATAAGAATTCTAGGTTTAGTAATCACTTTTTGGGAATGAAATGGTTCAGGTCAGAGTGTAAGGGTACCGGGGATTTATAACAAAAGGGATAAAAGTAGGTTACCATTTTTTCTTCCGCCTTCTTGTTTACGTACACCTTTCCAGCGTGCGTTTCCTTCGTGTGAATACGATCGAAAACCTCCTTCAGAGTGACACACGATCCCTTCTCAGATTCCTGCAGTTACAACATTTGTTAATGAGTTTTAAGTAATTAATAAACATAAAATTTGTCAATGGAAACCTACAAAATATAAAATAAAAGGTACCATCTTGCACTTGTGACGAAACAGTGACCTGGAACCACCCAGGTGATGGATGACCGACCCATCCTTTGTTTTGTTATTCCGGTTGGTGGATGACATTTTATCCCATTTATCCTTCGACCAAATAAGACACAACCCCTTCCAGTGTTGCGGATTCTTGCACCACTGAGGCGGGAAGTCTCTCCACAGTAACTTGTCCTCTGTGTATTTCTTTGTGTACTTGCCTCTCAGTACTACCAACTCACGACTGTATGCATCTGCTGCAATTGTCTCAAAGACTTGCAGACAGCGTTTCACGCTTTCCCCCTCCCCCCAAGAATAACTCTGCAAGAATTTTTTGAGTATTTCCAGCCTCGCCTTAACGGGAAACATATTGTAAGTCCTATATGGACCCGGCATATTCTCCAAAGTTAGGACCCTTATCGTGGCAACCACCCTTGTGCAAAGAGGACGGGATGTGAACTCCGCATCACCGACAACAAACAATTGAGGTCTACTGCCAAAATGTGATGGTTTACGACCCTTGGCCATACCTCGGCCCCGCCTCACATCAGACTTCTGCCCCCTTACCCTCCTTCTTTTCGCCTGGCCCTCAGCCCCTGTGGCATTCTCATCGTCGAGTTCCCTTCCCGAGGCATCCAGTGCCTCCTCACAGTCACGAAGTGCAATGCGTTTGCACCCTCTCTTACCACCATCGTCATCCACGACCGCTGGATGCGTGCTATCCTCCTCCGAATCAGCTGTGTCTTCCTCGTACTCTGACTCTCCCTGCTGAGTGGCATCAGACTCGGGCCAATCATCCCATTTGGGATCACCGGCCTCCGGCTGTAGCGGTGAATTGGGGACTGAATTGGGGGTTTCTGACATGGAAAAACATATTAAGAAATATAAATTCTGACTTTCATCCAAAGGAAGGGTTCAAGTGAACTTTCTTATTGGAGGATGGATACGCACAATGATTTAACTCATATTTGGGGCAATAGACATGACAACTCAATTACAAAAACAAAGCAAAATTTATTAAACTGTACCTTTACTCAATGAGTCAGATGTTGATGAGCCACGGCCTCTTTCGGTCATGTCATGTTGTTGAACCACCGAGTTGGGGGTGCCCGACTTGGGGGGTGTTCCTACAATCAAAATGAAAGCCTATTAGAACATTCATCTTTATTCTAACATTTTCAATCTATCTATCCTTCTCATCTTTATTCTAACATTCTAAAACTATCTATGGTTCTCTTTTATGGTGGCATTAGTTCTCTTTTTATATTTTTTTGGTAAAATAAATCATCAATTCCAGCATCAATTCCAGCATCAATTAAACAATGGAATATAATGAACGGTACCTTGGTCAGCTTGTGACGGATCTGGCTTGTTGAACCTCGATGAGCGGCGGGTGGGGCTGCACGTGCTCGACCTGCTGCGTTTGGCTCGGCCCTTTATGACTGTGTTAGGCGGTGGGTCAGCAGGTTGGGAATCCTCTGACGGTGGAGGTGGCAAGTCATGGGCAACAGGCAGTGGATTATGCAGAGGCACAGTTGATTCAGGTTGCTTGGGGGGTTCTGACTTAGAGGGTGCTGACATGGAGGGGTCTGGCTCTACCTCTTGCTGAAGTATTGGAGGTGGCACATCGCGTTGCACAGTTTCTGCTGCGACAGAGGGCTCAACCGGGGGTCCTACAACCAAATTGGAGACCACTATTATAGCTTCAGCATTTAATATAGTGTTTAATATAGTGTTTAATTGATAATATAAGCAAATTGGAGACCACTAATATAACCAAATTGGAGACCACTATTATCTTCTTCTTTATTGATAATATAAGCAAAGACTGCATTTAATTATCAAGGGTAAAACTGGTATCAAGACAAAAACAGATTCTTCAGCACTTAATATAGTGTTTTCAGACCTGAAAATAGCATCGCCCTTACAGCTCTAAAATTATGTCAAGAATTCGTAGTTTGTCAAGAATTCTAAAATTACAAAATAAATTTAAAATTACAGCTCTAAAATTACAGGTCGAGCACGTGCAGCTCTAATCCTTGCTTAGTAGTTTAGTTTGTCAAGAATTCTAAAATTACAGCTCTAAAATGTATAAGACGGTACCTTGATCAGCTTGTGACGGATCTGGCTTGTTGAACCTCGATGAGCGGCGGGTGGGGCTGCACGTGCTCAACCTGCTGCGCTTGGCTCGGGGGGTGATTGTCTTGTCAGGTTGCTGTGCCGGTGGTGGATTAGGCATTGCCACAGCTGCTGGGGTCTCGCGTGTGTTAGGCGGTGGGTCAGCAGGACCCGAATCCTCTGACGGTGGGTCAGCAGGCATTGGCACAGTTGCTTCAGGTTGCTTGGGGGGTTCTGACTTAGAGGGTGCTGGCATGGAGGGCTCAACCGGGGTTCCTACAATCAAATTGGAGACCACTATTATAGCTTCAGTTGTATTACCCTGTATCTTTTTATCATCTAAATTGAAGAATAGATGCCATGAATAAACTGCAGCATTAGAACACAGATTTAACTCAAATATATCATTCTCATGTTACTTTATTCCTTCCAGAACAGATACCAGATGGCACATAGGACAATTATTTAAATTGAATCCAAGAACAATAAAAACTTGTTTGATAGAATGTTAATTAAATGGCGCCAATTGGTAATGTTGGTTACAATTTACAGAGTCAATACGAAACTCGTGCCAAAATGTGGTATGGCATCATCTATGATTGGTTCATTAATTTAGCACGCCTCTATTGTATAAACTCATCTCAATAAAAAAAAAACAGTTAACAAAATCGATAAATAGCACAACAGCCACAATAATTGATCGTGTGATATTCAATTACCCTGAAAAAATCAATTTAAATAGGTCCCAAAACAATTCTGCAGCAAAATCATTTAAATATTTGAAACTTTTTGGAATCATATCTTTATCAGAACATTTAGGTGTATAGAAGAAGGTGCAGGAATACATCATAATACAAGGTTACTATAATTTAAGACCAAAAAAAAAATTTGTTAGCAGCTCTATAACCTATGATTAGAAGAGTCCTCGTACTTGTATCAACAATTGCCATTTTGGTTGCTTTGTTAAGGTATCTGCCAGTAAATTCTACTCAATAAAAACAATAAATGAACAACACTTAACAGTATCAAATTTTTTGATTCCAACAATTGCCATTTTGGTTAGCCCAACTCAATTTACAACAAATTCAATTATGCTCAATTCGCCTCAAGTATACATCAACATGGAATCAAAGCATCAATTATGCTCAATTCCCCCTTTATTTAAGACAAGAATTCTACAATTAAGAAATATAAAATGTATAAGACGGTACCTTGGTCAGCCTGTGACGTATCTGGCTTGTTGAACCTCGATGAGCGGCGGGTGGGGCTGCACGTGCTCAACCGGCTGCGTTTGGCTCGGCCTCTGATTGTCTTGTCAGGTTGCTGTGCCGGTGGTGGATTAGGCATTGCCACAGCTGCTGGGGTCTCGAGTGTGTTAGGCGGTGGCAACTTGGGTTGGGGATCCTCTGACGGTGGAGGTGGTGGTGGCACATCTGCTTGGGTTATGTCGGATTTATTGAGCCGTGAACTTTTTCGGCGATATGAAATCGTGTAATTATTGTCAGCCATGTATTCTGTGATTAATAAGAATTTAGTGTGTTAACTATAAGCAACAAAAGTGTAATTGAAATATATGTACTCTATTGAAATCAAGAAATTAGTGAAATCATGTAATTATTGTCAGCCATTTATTCCACCACTGAAATCATATAAATACAACAAAAGAAAATGAGTAGAACACTTTTCCAATTTTAAGGCTTTTTCTTCCACCACTGTACTGGAATGCATGGCAAATACTAATCATCCTAATATAGCAAACCCTAAACCCTAAAATTCAGGAAATTCAGGAACTAATTTATTAGCAAACCCCTAAACACCTGAACCTTGCCGGGATCTTGAACTAATTTAGCAAACCCCTAAACCCTAAAATTCAAAAAAATCAGGAACTTCACAAATAACTAAACCCTAAAATTCACCACATATTTCGGGTGGGGGTGGGGGGTGGAGTTGGGGTTTGTTAGATCTATGGTACTTACCACTTGACGGCCGATCCCTCCTCCGATAGGCGACGGCGAGGGAAACTCAGATAGGCGACGGCGACGGAGACCTTTGAAGTCGCGACTTGGGTAAACTCCGATAGGCGACGGCGCGACTTGGGTAAACTCCGATAGGCGACGGCGACTCAGCGAGGGAGACCTTTGAAGACGAAGGGTTTGTGGGAGAGCGACGGCCAGAGTTTTTTAGGGAGAGGAAGGGCTTACTGTGATGGAGTGGGATTTCAAAAAAATACGCTAAGTCCTGAAGTATTCTCGTGAGCATTAAGTGGGGAGAAGCTCTTTTCATGCACTCTGCGGTAGCGGAATCTAAAGTACTATATCGAGACCGTTCGATTAGGCTCTGACGCGAATTATGATGGATAATGTGTATCAAGAAAGGCCCGATCAGAACGGAAATATTATATTACCTTCGAGAAAGACGTGCTGCATTTAATTGGGAGACCTACCCACTCGGTGCTCTTTAGCATCAGGTACCGTATACTTAAGTTTCAATCGGATCGGTTTGATCAAATCCTAGCACGATCATTGAAGCACCATATGCAACGTCTAGGGTCAGATTTAATAGTATATGTTGCGTTATTGCAGAGTGTATTCACCCTATACCAATATACAATTTCAAATCATTATATCACGTCCATTTATCGCCAATCGGACGGCACAGGAGTTGCAGCTGTGATGAATATGTACTGGAATGTACATAAACTATTTTGTAAAAATACGAAAATGCTTTTTTTTGGTTTTATTACAACACATCTGGCCAAATAATAATTAATAACATAATTTTATAGACTTTCATATTTTTTTAACCCCTTCAAATGTTAAAGACAAAATTGGACCGTCCATTTTGTCTCTAATTTTGAACGGTCGATCTGCGATGAAATGACTCAAAATTTATTTTAAAATGATCAAGAGTTAACATAGAACCAAGTTAGCACAAAATATAATAAGTTATGTTGTATATTGGTTTCGATCCACCGCAAAGTATTTATAGCCATTTGATGCTTCGATGTTCTATCGAGTGGATGGAGGGGTGAATAAATACTTTACTTGATGAAACTTTCCCGCAAGACATTAAATACAGTGTTCTTCGATTCCAACGGTTCCGATCGATCTCCGGGACCATTATTTTATTACATATTCATTTCCCCTTCCATCAAGAGTGTATGTTTCATATTGATACATAGAAGATGTCATCATATATATGCAACTCACATTTAATTGCAATACTAAATTTTAGGTATAAAATCATCTTACTATGAAATAAATTACAACATTGTTATTCATTATTGTATAACTATTATTATTATTATTATTATTTTCATTATTTTCATTATTTCTTTAATTATAACATTGACATTAATTCTCACTAAATACATAAAATACTAATCATATACTATTATGCATCAAGAAACAAGGAAATACAATAATAATTTTTTAATTAAATCTACACATTCAACTTAAAAATAACAAACAAAATTATTAAATTTCTGAAATAAAATATACAATGACTTATATTAATGACCTACAAGTATTCATCATATTAATCACAAATTAAAAATAACAATTTTCAGATCAAGTTGCTGTGTACTTAACCCATTCAACAAGGATTTTGAATGAAACTTCAAAGAGAGCTACTTCATCTATTGGAAGCGCAAATCTGACTCAATCCAAAGGAGACCGACTACTCTGCGCGTAGCCATTACCGCTCTGTTTTTAATCTAACTTAGGCGCTACACTGAAATTTCATTTCCCCCCATTCTCAATTTTGGGCGCCCGTTGTCAAGTCACGCAGCTTGAGTTTCCGATCTCTGTGATATCGGATACCTTGAGTTTCCGATCAACAAAAATCTCAACCGTTCATACACAATTTGCAATCATCTCAAATTTGGAACGCTATCTAGGATCAGGACACGATGGTTGCACAAATAATGGTGTATCTCAGAGGATTAGTGCCACAGGGTTATCTTGCTCCTTTACCACATCGATTTGGTCGAGAGAAAACATAACCAGCCGCCATTAACCTCCTCTCTTACCAAGAGAAAATTTCGCCTTTCACCATCTGAGAAAATTTCGCAAATTTATGCAGCAAGGAAGTCTCACAATCTCTCTCACTTCCACTGCGCCCTAATCTGAGAAAGACATTAGGTACTGATCTCTCCTTAATTACTCAATATCTTCCTCTTATTTTCCTTTTGATTAGAGAATGTTCCCTTTGTAGTAATGAAAGAACTATGTGCCAATCTGGGCATATATGTGTAAATTTAACCTAATTTGTTGGGATTTAAGCTAATTGTACAAGCAAATGGAATTTAGGCAAATTCTGTGACTGTGCAACGGTTCCTAATTTTGTACAATCAAATTTTTGTATTTCGCTTCAATGCAACTTTTTAGTTATTGGGAAACCTTTCAGCAAGACACATTATTAGGGAAGCTTTCAGGGCCAGTCTAATTTAACAAACCTAGATTTTATAACTATCATATTGGAATTGGTCTTAAGGTGTTTGATAAAATGCTCAAGTCAAAGTTTCCCTTCTGTTTGGTCTAATTTCACTATTTATGCTTTCGTGTATGTATTACGTGTTTATGTAGAACATTTTCTCAATTTTTTCTTCCACAGACCATACTTATGCCTTCAAGATAATACATGTTGAACTAGCGAGTTGGATGAAAATTTACTATTTAGACCTTAGATACAGTTCATATTTTTTCATTAACACTTCTTCTGGTTTATATAATACACAGCAAAAGACTGATAGTCGCCAAAAATTTTCAGCATGAATTTAAGTTATTGGGAAAGCTTCCTGTAGTTATTACATTGTAGTTACACATCAATAGGGACTAATTTATGTTATTGGGAAAGTTACTTGTTATTACACATCAACAGTGACTAATAATTAGTTTAATTTTTACCTTTTATTTTTATACAATTGTAGTTACTTATTTTCTATTGTTGGTAGTGACAATCAATAAGTAATTGTACTTCACATATAGTGAAAATTCCTTATTTAATTTACCAATATGATTTAATTTTACCCTTTTTTCATATTTCTCATAGTAGTTACTTTAACACAATTGTGTAATTCATATTTAGATCAAACATCCAATTTGTAGATAACAGCTTCGTTTTCTCCTTTCCGGTAAAAGACAAATGGGTCGTCCCAAGAAATCTCAACTAACAAGGGCAAAAGCTACCAAATACGGCAAGGGGAAACGTAGTACAGCTCCTACACACTCGGTGCGTGGCGGCAGTTTGAATGATTCCCCGGAAGTTGAAATTACACCGTCTCAACCTCCAAAGAAGAAGGGACGAGGCGCTGGAGAGATAAGGCCGGTGAAAGAGGATATCGCTGACCGACCAGTGATATGGCGAGTTGGACCACACGAGTTCAGCTGTGCAAAAAGTGCAAATAAAATTACAGCAACAATCACTAGGCTTGCCCTAAAATACATGCCTGCACCATTTAGATCTTTTCACAGCTTCGATAAGACAATAAAGGACAAAGTGGAGAGGGACTTTTTGGTAACCTTTTTTTTTATCTTCATGCTTACCGATCACATACTACTACATCATTTCCTGTATGTTGCTTTGTTTGGATGCCTAACCCAATTCCATCACAGTACCAGAATTACACCATATACAATAAGTTAAAAGCCGGTAAATTAATGTAGTTAACGCATCTCAGCTGTCTGATCAGGATCCGAGTCAATCTGATCTGTGTTGAAACTCACGAGTCATATTTAATATTCGTGCCAACACAAAATCAGACGGTCCAGATTTATGCTGCATTAACTCAAAAGTTGAGTTAATGCAGAGGATACGAATTCCACTTTACAGGCAAGGAGCATCGCTTCCAATAATAATAGAAGGATTTTGATTGAAATATCGTAGTGCCTGTGTATGTAATCATGAAGGAATATAGAAAAGTACACCTTTCTACAAATCAACATCATGTGGAAACCTTTGTTTGGCAATGACAATAACTCCTTGATTTTCTATTTATCTGAACTACCAAAACCAGTGGCCTTTTACGAACAAAGAATGAGTCTAGTTGTTTAAAAGGTATTAAGAGGGGGTAGTTGTGATATTGTTCTGTAATACAAAATAAATTACTGATCTAAAGTAGAAAAGACACTAATTTAAAACGAATTTTTTTTTGCACTTGAGAACATGTAATCATACTTGTCAATTTATCAAATAAGACATAATAATGAAAATTGACTGGGGTTATATCTGTAAAATATCCTGAAATATATTGATGATATATGAATATCAACTAGGAATGTCATTTGGTTACCTATCAAAACCCATAAAATAAAATTGCTAAATGGCCAATATAATGATTTTTAAACTGTACCATATCCGTTAAGGACATATTTGAGTAATCGTTACTATATCTATAATTTTGCCTTTTTCATTTTGAATGCATTTTAGCATGTTATGACACTTGTCAAATGAGTTTGTTGTCGATATATAACCTATCCCTATTAAAAATTATATTGTGCTCTTTGGAAATATGACAAATATGAGGTGTGATTTGCAAGATGAACGATGATAGTGATGTGGATTAAAAGCAGAGACAGACTCCAACATAACAAATCCAAGTGGGAACAGGGTAGAGTATGAGATGTGAATTCATCATTCTTCAAATTTAGACTATATTTTAAAAATATGGAAAACAAACAAAAGTAGCTGAGATTTGTTTGTGAAAGAATAGCAACATACAAACAAAGGGGTTCTATCGGCTTTTAACTTATTGTATATGGTGTAATTCTGGTACTGTGATGGAATTGGGTTAGGCATCCAAACAAAGCAACATACATGAAATGAAAAGGTCAAAATAACAAAGGGATAGGTTCAATTTCTAAAGAAAGAACTATTGATTTCAAAATGGAGGGAGCATATAAGGGTGCTATATAAAGTTCCCTTGACTGTCTGAAATAGGATTCCAATGTCTTGTCAGCAATCGTTCTTTATTTAGTAATAACCTTCCCAAATATGCTTGAAATATGGCTTTCTAAACAAGGTTCCCTTGGCTGTAATAAATAAGCCTACATCGTGGCCAAGGGCTGTCAGTAATAGGGTTTCTCATCAAATAATTACATTTTGAAGAGTAAAAATTGGATGATGTTTTATAATCTTCTTGAATGTAGGAGAGATACACATACCACGAAGATGAAGATGTTGACTGCTGCCGTGCAGTACTCGATGCCATAGCAGCCAAAAGGTATTGTGAGGAGCTGGGTACAGCAAGGAGGAATCGTATTAAAAAATACAGGTGGGACATTGTTTCTTGGAAGACCGATGTGCCGCATTGGTCTGTAGTGCCCGAATTTTGGCGAGGTCTTTGTGATATCTGGTTCACAGAAGAGTGGCAAATGGTCAGTAAACGAAACCAGTTAAACCGCACCAGCTCTGGTGGTACGATCTCCCACTACGCTGGATCAGCTAGTGCTCACCAACATTTTGAGAAACTGGTATTCTGAACACTTACGCTCCAATATTATAATTATTTCAACATTAAACATTCATCTAACATTTAATTATCAAACTTGCTTTTCATCTACAGACTAAGCTGTTCAATGGGAGAAAGCCAACCATGGAGGACCTTTACATCCATATGCACTGTGCAAGAGAAAATGGCGTATCACCGGTTGTGGCTCAAATTAGTACGGCCAAGGAGGGTGTGGCTGAAGATAATGAAAACAGTGATGGTAATAGGGAAGTGGATCCAAGCTGCGAGGAGAGTACAATGGAGTTCGATATCAACACCTTGCAATTTACAAACACGGAAAAGGAAAATGTTTATGTAAGTTCAATTTACAAACACTGATTACCATTACAAATATAAAGGACTGGTAAGATGAAACATGTGGAAAGGGTAATTAAAAATGATGGAAGGGTAATTAAAGATGAAGGGTAAGGATGGAAGGGTAATTTAATATTAAGGGTAATTTAAGATGAAAGGTACATGTACAAAATTATTTGCCTCAACCCATTTAGCATGTAATGCCCACAATCCACAAAATACAAATCCTTTTCCAATTGGATTATTTTCGGCATTCCTCATATAAGAGCTTGATACTGGTCACTACAGCAGGCTTAAGGCACTGTCAATTTTATGTTAACTTAACAAATTCATTGCCATCTCATTTTCACAACATAAGTCTCGTGCCTCTTAGACATCTGCCTCTATATATAAAATTTCTCTTTCTCAATTTTCACTTTAATACATCTTTATCATTTGTTCCAACTAATAGATGAAGGTTAAGGCAATGAAGGCTGATCAGGCCAATGCGGAATTGGACGAGAGCGCCTTATTTCTGACAGCCCTTGGCGGACCAAAACATGGCCGCGTTGTAGGCTTTGGAAGCGTGATAGCACCAATCAAAACAGCAAACAACCGAGACAGGCAGAACAACACCTCTTCTGTATCCGGGTTGACAAATTGTGGGCAGCAGGAAATCTTCACTAGGTCAGAAATGAATGCGATGATGGAAGAACGTGATCGTCATATCACCGAGGAGCGTGCTCAGATGAAAAGGGATCAAGCACAGAACCTATTAGTGTTCGCCCAATTGTACAAGACGATTGGGATCCAACAGCTTCCTTCACAGGTATGTCTTTACAGATTAGTGGCGAATATGGGTTCTTTCAAAACATCCGACTCCTTTTATAACATGGAAATAATGGCACATATTAGATTGCACTTTTTATAACAACAGCCTTTTAGAACAACTAATTACCTGTATTTTCACATTTTCTAACTTATGCACCAGCTACCCCTTATGAACCAACACCTGATGGTATAGTAGGAAATATGGGTTAGGTGCATGGTCCCACCTCTCAACTGATGGTAGTCACAGCTACCAACAGGTGAAAAAAAATCTAAGTGATTTTAATGTTACAAATCTGACAGGATGATCTCACATCTCAACCATCTCAAGAAGTACCCTCACACCTGGAAATGGAATTCAACCAGGTAAGTACCTTTACAATGTTGGTTGAACAATGCACTTATTTAAGTTATTTTTGTGGCATCAACTGCATCATTTGAAAAACAAGCTCAATGTAACTTGGTCCCCTTAATTGGTAATAGAATAATAAGTTGTTCAGAGGCTTCAACTGCATAAATAATTGTTATAACAATAACATGTTCTAATATAACAATTTGATATACATAGGATGCTGCTGGTTCCATACAACCAAATCAGGGGCCTTTCCAAGCATTGCTGAGTTCTCGGAATGTACAAGAAATTGCCGGACATGATGCTGCAATGTCCGATTGGTTGGCCAATCAACCTTCAACATGAAGCAGGGAGGTCTAGTGTGGTTGGCAACATTAAGGGTAAAGTATTTTGGTAATATTTTGGGTATATTTTGCAATCTCAGTGGGGGTTTGTTTTATTTTGTTAATGCTTGAAAGGTGGGTATATTTTGGTTATATATAGAAGTTACTCTTCTTCTTATCTTCTTATCTTGGTAATTGTTTGAAAGGTGTTGTTTTAGTGTCTTTATAATATTGGAAAAATGTATGATGATTATAGTCTGTTGGTTATATATCGAAGTTAATTCTTATCTTGTTAGTCTGTTGGTTTTTTATGTAAATCTTGTTGAATGGTGATCTGGGAATTGGTAAACAGTAATGGGTTGGTACCAAATTGGTACAGGGAGGGAGGATTGTAAAATTCGATTATGCTTTATTGCCTCCAAGTAACTCATTTTAGACGTCGCCCAATCCACGTAAATATCGGTAATTTATTGCATGCAAAAAGTGCAAATCATATCCTTGCAAATAGTCGGCCATGTAATAACTACATATTCTTCTAATAACGAAATCATCTTCCCATGCAAATAAACATATGGGGCCCACGTTAACTAGCCTTGCAAATAATCAAGTTTGATGCCTTGCAAATAGTCAAGTTAACTAGCCTTGCAAATAGTCACGTTATTTATCCTTGCAAATAGTCAAGTAGGTCCCACGTTATCTCTCCTTGCAAATAGTCTAGTGGGTCCCGCGTTCCCTTGCCTTGCAAATACTATGGTGGGACCCACGTCCGCTGCCCTTGCAAATAGTATGATGGGACCCGCACTCTCTTCCCTTGCAAATACTCCAAACTGGGTCAACTCTCGAAGTAGTTGCATGGCTAGTTATTGCATGCTAAACGTCATGTAACAGACTTTTTGCATGGCTGCCCTTGTAAATACTGACTATTTGTATGGAGGGTATTTGCATGGTTCTACTTGCATGTCTAAGGCCATGTAACAAGCCATTTTGGGCCTTGTTACATGCGTAAGGCCATGCAACAAGCCATTTTCGTTGTCATGCAATAAAAGATTATTCTAGTAGTGACACTGCATCATAAGTCAAAGATGCGGGGACATAAAATAAAGATGATAGTACCATTTTGGTAAGGAGGTCAATTTGGGTCCGATGTCTATCAGATTCAAAGTGAGTTCGATGGGTTCGATAACCTTCCGATCTGTTTTAAAATTCGCATCCGTATCTGTTTTAAAATTTATGCGTATGAATTTTAAAGCTGATCGGACGGTCATCGAACCCATCGAATTCAAATTTGAGTCCGATGGGCATCGGACCCAAGCTGCTCTCTTTGGTAGGGGTTGTGTTTTCTATGATTTGCTTTCTTTTGATTGGTTGTTAATGATTCAGGTGTAGATTTGTACTTTTGATTTTGGATATTGTAATATGATTGGTTTCATGCAATGAAGCTGATGATCATAAATTTATCATTTCTCATAAAAAGAAATAGAACTGGTTAATAGGAGTCACATTTTTTAATTGATAATTTAAAATTTGAAAGTAAGAAAAAACAAGACTACAAAATTGACAATTTCAAAATTAAAAAGCTTACATCCATTATATGCGAATTTTTTTTAATATTATTAAAATTAAAAAATTAAAATTGTAAATGAATTCTTAATTATCATCATAGAACAAATATAAAATTTAAGTAATTTAAAAAGTTTTAACGATAATATATTAATTACTTTATGATGAGCAATATATTAAATTTTAATTGAACAATACATATGCACTTTTTATTTTTAATAAAATAACAGTGTTAAATATATATAGATATATATATCATAATAATAAAATATATTATAAATAATAAATACACGTTAGAATTATGTACATTATAAAATTAATTATCTACAAATAAAAAAATAGTTCATGAGATCTAGTTTAAGATCTATAACAAAGATAATGCACTTTCAAGTTAGAAAGTCACATATTTAATGAACATAAAATTAGTCTTGACCACAACTACATGACTATAAAGAAAAATGTTCATGTCAGCATTATTTAAATTTAAATTTGACGTTTTTCCATATTTTTTTCTCTTTCTTGTCCTTTTTATAGTGATATATTAGATAAAAAAAGAAAAAATTGGATTGGAGCAACTTGGATACTTTTCCAGAGAGCGGTGAGTGTGTGTGTAGTGTATATATATATATAGGACAGTGCTACGGTGCTACGCATATATAAGGGCCCTCCGTGCTACGGCTCACTTTTTGAGTTTTCAAAATCCTAACGGTCGATCCGAACCGTTCAACATGATCTCCATATGAATATGTACTTGCAAACCAAATTTTACATTTTTTAGAATTTTTTTACTATTTATTAAGCCACTTTGAAAAAACACTAATTTGTACACAACAGTAAACTTTTCTGGGTCATTGGATCAGCGATTTTCAAAGTGTCTTAATAAATAGTAAAACAATTCTAAAAAATGTAAAATTTGGTTTGCAAGTACATATTCATATGGAGATCATGTTGAACGGTTCGGATCGACCGTTAGGATTTTGAAAACTCAAAAAGTGAGCCGTAGCACGGAAGGGCCCTTATATATGCGTAGCATATTAGCAAAATCCTATATATATATATAGTGACGTGGCAAAGCATATTCCATCGATTTGTTTCATTGTTTTTCTCGACTACACAAACAAACACATGACATCAACCTCGAAATCGTAACTCGTAACTGCATTGGAATTGTTGCAAGATTTAATTTCTTTAGAAAACCATGTCTTCTTAATTTGTAAGAAATCAACAAATTGTTGATCATATCTCCCATGTTTTCACTAAACACGAGGTGTCCTAAGTGCGACTGTTGAGTAACTGACACGTGGCATCCACGTCATGTACATAACAGAATCCTTGGAGATTTTGGTGTGACATTAAGGGCTGCTACCCGGCCGCTTCTTATCAGTACAACCAAATTAAGCATCTCTCTCTCTTTTTCTCTCTCTCTCGAGATGAATAGTACTACTTCTCAAAAGATGAGGTCTTTTTCAAGCTACACCTCTGCAAAGGGCATAGCTGCCATTGTCGGCGTTGGCCCGAAGCTCGGCCGATCAGTCGCGTGCAAATTTGCACATGAAGGCTATACTATTGCCATTCTTTCGAGAGATCTTGGTATAATCAATATATATATAGATAGATAGATCTTTCACTTTTCTAGATCTGCTCTCATTCATATCTAAGGTTAATAGTACTGTGTACTCGTTTCAACCTTATCATTGAAATAGCATGTGTGAGAATTTTGATTTCGAACAGACATCTTGGGCATGCATATGCTAAGTTAGCATTTATTGTATCGCAATTTCTATAAATTGCACCAGCTGATATGATCAAAATATATAAATGCATCAACAGGTGTTAATTAATAAACTTGTGTACATGTTTGTAGATAAATTGTCTGAATTGGCTGATGAGATAGCGTGTGAAGCGAAGGCCCAAGTATTTGCAATCCGAATCGACTGCTCTGATTGTAAATCGGTTAGAGAAGCATTTGAGGGGGTTCTGTCACTTGGACCAGTAGAGGTGTTAGTCTACAATGCATGCGAACCAGCATCATACCAACCAAGCAATTTCATGTCTATTACGCCTCAATCCTTCCAACACTCTCTTGCCGCATCAGCTCTTGGATCATTCTATTGTGCCCAGCAAGTATATATATATATGCCAAAAGGATTCTTAATCCATCTTACATAATATATATATATATATCTACTTTTTGTTATTTTTGTATATTCATGCCCATGCTAATTAAAATAAAAAAAATACGTTCATCTAACAATCGGTTGTCGGGCAATTTTGTGAAGGTTATACCCGGGATGGTCGAGAGGGGAAGGGGCACCATTATATTTACGGGATCTTCGGTTTCCATAAATGGCTTTGCTGGATATAGTGAGCTAAGTAAGAGTCCTGATCCTTGACAATAAAATATTTCAGTTTAATATGAAGGACATCGATCATTTTCATAGGTTTTGTATATATATTTTTATTTGATATAAAGCACATATTTATTTCATCTATATATAGAGTTTTAATTTTGTTTGAATGTAGGTTGTAGCAAGTTTGCAATGAGGGGTTTGTCTCAATGCCTTGCAAAGGAGTTCTTTGCATCTGGTATTCATGTTGCACATGTAGTAATTGATGGTGCAATCAGTACACCAAAGTTAGTACTTCCTCACACCCTTCAAATTCTAATTTACCTTTACAAAAAAAAATTCTTTATTTTTCTTTATTTGAAGATTAAAAAACATGTCATATTCCCAAATAATTGGGACATTATTTCTTATCAAAAAGGGATTCTTTTGGTTAAAAAGGGACAAGGTTAATTCTAGGTGCCCACAAAAAGTGCTCACTAGCTCCTTATCTTGTTCTCTGTCTGGAATTCTCTAACTGAACAAATATCTACAACCTTCCATAATAATAATACTAGGTATCTGATATTCTTGTTCTTCAACCTTGATTTATAATTTTTTCATTTGTTTCTATTCCTAATTTGTTAAATTTTCAAGGTCTTCAAAAGAAGAAGATAGCACAAATAGTACATGTTGCATGGATCCTGATGCAATAGCACAAAGTTACTGGCACATACACACACAGGATAAGAGAGCATGGACTCAGGAATTGGACCTACGGTCCCCATATCAGAGATTCTGATATTAGATTTGAAGAACAATCAAAATATGATTGCTTTTCTTTTTGTTCCAATTTTCTTGGAGTGTAGTTCTTGGTCAAGCATGGTGGAATCAGTGGAATCTGGTATTTGATGGATTGGAGAAGATATTGTGTGGCAGAGGCTGTTGAATCGTGTCATGCTCCTCTGCTTGTAAAATTGCATCTTGCATTTCTGTGCCAGTGGAAGGCAAAATATCTACTAGGATTTTCACAGAATATTTGCTTCTCAATCTATTATTCTGTATTTAGTGTAATTTGATATGCGATTTAGCTAGAATTAGAGATCCAATTTGTAAAAAAGTCTTACAATTTGGCATGGAAATTAATGGAGAGTGAGAAATTCTCTTGCTTGAACCTTTAATTTTCTGAAAGTTCAAAATTAGAGACTGGCTATAGCATGATTTTTATTTGTACTAATTTGAAGATAAATTTTTATTGTTAGTTTGGATTTAATTTCAGATCTCAAAATAATGACTATGTATTAGTTCTCTTTTTAAAACATGGAAGTCCACGCAGTGGTACAAGTCCTCGTCTCTCATCGAAGAGATACATATTTAATTCTTGAAAATAAAATTTAAAAGATGCAGGAGGTGTCCGGGCTCTTTAATTAAAAAAAGGTTCTCTTTGTATGTTTTTAAGGTCAGTTGACAATTACCGTTCCATAATATAATAGAAACATATGAGTAAAGTTGGTGTGTGTTATGTTCATCAAGAGGGTTTAGTAAGCATAAGCTTCAAAATATATTGAATTGGTTTCAAATGATGAATTCAAACTGTTGAAACCGATTTACTTCACGAATGATGTGTGTACATGCAAATTTAAATTTTAGAATTCATCTTGTATAAAGTCAAGCGGTCAAAGATGATGAAAAATGAATGCATTAAAATTAACTTATAAAACTTCATTTTCATTATTTTTTATTGCTTGACTTTGTACTAAATAAATTCGAAAATTTCAAAATGTTGCATTTATACGTGCAGTATATCGGTTTGAACGGTTTGGATTTGTTGTTCGAAGCCAATCCAATAGATTTTGGAGTTATGCTAACCAAGTCTTTTGGTGATCATAGCACACGCTAGCTTTATTCGAAATATATTATTATTAATTAATTTGATCATATAGTTGGCCTATAATGAGAAAGTCTTTTTTATAAGATTATTATTGTAATTAGATATCCCCCGAAATATCTGGTGAGAATCAAGAATGCTTAGAATGGTTAATTATAAAAAAAAATCTCACTTTGATTAAGTATTAAAAATCTAAATGATTTTTCAATTATCACAATTCAAAATTCTAAAATTTGTGAAAAAAAAGTGCAACTTATTATATTATCCTGGTTTATCAAATGGTTAATGAAAATAGTTTTTTTTTTTTTTAAATCTTTAATAAAAGATGATGTAGCAAAGCAAATCTCCACGACTCCACAAAAAGAAAGGAAAAGAAACAAACTATAATCCTAACATTATGAGAAGCATCGGAATAAGAATGGAAGTAAGTTTTTTCCTTTTTGAGGAGATCCTTTTATATTATTTCTCTTTCTACAAACTTTCTAAATTTACTACCCACGGGTTTCTCCTAAAGAAAAAAAGAAGAAGAAGAGCTTGAATGTCTCCCTTTTATTTATAATAACTGGCCTTCAATTAATCTCTATCTTATCCCAAAATCAGTAAGAAATATAGAGAAAGAAGTTTCAGATATGAACTAATATAGTCCTGATAGGCTATGTTTGATTGTGGAGTAACAGGTGAAGTATATTTCTTATTTCATACGTACTCAAGTTGTTAAATGAGGAGCAAATTAGAAGTACTAAAGAGTAAGAGGTGAGTTAATACAGAGCAGTGTTGTAAAAAAACGGTTGTTTAGGCGGATTAATCAGACAATTAGTCATTAACGGCGACCAAATCTTTATAGATTTTTCCGACTAATCGAACGATTATAACTGATTATTCTTGATTAATCGCTTAGCGATACCTTCCGTCTGACGTGCACATACCTTTATTTACATCACTAATATAAAGTAAAATACTCTATCTCTCTAAACAGAACAAGTTATTTCACATTATTTCATCTGGGCTCTTTGTCATAGGCATAATTTTTTTTTTTTTTTTCAGAATCTTAAGATTAATTGTCAAACGAAATTGAAAATATTGAAAGTAAGATGAAACAAGTAACTTAAATCTTTGTTAAATTTAAGTAGCAAACATACAGACCACGTAGCTATCTCTGTGCATATCTTTCCTTCAGTAACACTATCAACTTCCAATAGCAAATTGAGATATGAGATATGGAAAATCCCAAAAAGCACAGAAAATGACATACATATACACCAAGACCAAGGGGACAGGGGCTTGCCTTGCTGGATGGATCACAATTATTTTGGACCCTCAGCTGTCAACTTTTCATGGAATCTCAATCACTTTAACTTTAGAGCGAAAATGAATGAAAATTAAAGATGTAATTGTTGACAGGATGATGTTTAAGTGTTGAAACATTAACTAGGATGACTCCAATTTTCTATTTGGATACATTTGCTTGTAATATCTTGATTCAAAAGTATATAATCTCATAGGATTATTCCATTTGTTTTTAATTATCTAAATCTAGTTATAATATTTGGAAATACGAGGGCTCAACTGAAAAATACCGTTTCTTCAAATATTTCATTTTCATTGATAATAAAAAAGGAACAAGACTAGGGGTGCAAACGGATCGGATAGTGGTAAAATCATATCCGTATCTGCTTTTATTTTTCAGATACGGATACGGACCGGATATCGGATATCCGTAGATATATACATAAATATTTTCATAATATATATTAAATTATATGGTATATATCTACTATTCGGATACGGATAATTAAAATTCAAAATCATATCCGTATCCGTATCTAATTTTCGGATACGGATCCAGATACAGTCGAATATTATCCGATCCGTTTGCACCCCTAAACAAGAGGCACCGGCTGCCTCCGTTTCTTGTACCAAATATTAACGGTGTTATCGTTAGTCACTTATATTATCATCATGTCTTAAGGAACACAACAGTTCCAAAATATCTTAATAGTGATTTTGTGTCGTGTGATAAATGCAGAATATGTTTAAAAAAATGATATCACAAACCGAGTAATATAATTTTAATTTGATATATTTTGATTTAATTCAAACTTCGGACGGTAGGTTAAAAAATCTTCTAAGATTACGTATATTATGCCTTGACAAGTTTGCAAATTGAACTTAACAAAGAATTTTTCTGACAAAATGAAAAGTGAGCTGTTAATAATTGGAAATCACAAACGATGACATCATTGAATTGGAAACCACAGTTCCGAATTATGTTCCTAGCAATTTCACTAGCCTCACGTAAAATAGACAGAATAAGCTTAAAGGCTGTAATATCACCATTTGGATAATACAATTTCAATTCGATATATATTTGATTTAACTTTTACTATCCATTTTTTGTACTTATTTTCAATAAAATGGTGATATTACTAAACTTCAAAAATCACAAATTTACCCATTTTTGTACTTATTTTGATTTAAGTATAGAGAGGAAAATACGTAATTTCAAACTTTGAAGAGGAAATACGTAATTTTAAAGTTTTTGAGGGGTTACGTGAAATTCCCCTAAAACAAAAAATTGGTCGGATTTTATATCAATTATGAATATGTAAAAGAGAAAATTTAATATCCTGAACTTAAAAAACATTTAAAACATATACAACCGAAAAGTTTTGTAATTCTGAATGCACACATTCATTAATATTGTAATAATTTAAAGCCCTCCTATATTTGCATTTAGCTCTCAAACACTCCGTGGCATTTTCAAACTAAATAAATAGTTTGCATTTGAAAGACCTTGAT
>JAJGRW010000926.1:591406-739855 GCA_025461045.1 Carex parvula | reverse complement strand
CCAATATGCATGCAAGTGGATCGGCGTTGTGAGCTAGTTTCCAGAGAAAAATTCGCAACCGTGGTGGAGGGGAACCTTTCTTCCAAATGACCTTCCAAATTTCGTGCGGAGGTTGGCTATGCCGACCATTCTCTTCCATCAACCTGGCAAACATGGCCTTAACTGTAAACTGTCCGTTTGCTGATGGCGTGAATATGAGAGAATCTGAGCCACCAGCAACATTTGGGGGCGCAATTGAGGCAATTATTTGAAGGCAGTTGGCAGAGCCGAAGGAGTCGATTAACCGGTGTACTTCCCACCCATGAGTGACATCGCACTGGAGTTCACGAACCTTCCAGTTTTTCTGACCAGCAGCCGTAGGGACGAACCGGGTCCCATTTGGAAACCATGGCTCCCCGAAAGCTCCACACCTCATCCCATTCCCTAACTTCCATCTTATGAAGGGTAAAAGAGATCCCCTCAAATTCATAAGAGCCCGCCAAAACCCCGTGCACCTATAATTCCGCTTCGATTGCCATAAAAGACTTCGAGGTAGGTATTTCGCTCGAACAAGATCAACCCAAAGGGAATCCCGGCCTGAAGCAATTGCCCATAGCGACTTACAGAGGAGGGCATCGTTAACCTTCTCTAAGTCCCGCACCCCAAGGCCACCTTCAGATGTTGGTGTTGAGATTTTTGTCCAAAAAAACATAGGCCATATACCTGGTACCTTCTTGCTTCCCCCAGAAGAAACGGCGCATCATGGAGGTAAGCTCACAGATCGTTCTCTTTGGGATTTTAGCTGTTGACATGTGGTAGACTGGTAGCGAAGAAAGGGTTGATTTAATGAGGGTTAGCCTCCCCGCCTGAGACAGGGAGTTAATCTTCCATGATTTGAGTCTGGAGGAGAACCGTTCAGTGAGAAAATTGTGTGAGCCCGCAGTGAGGAAGACCGGTACTCCCAGATATTTCGGAGTTTGACGGTCGCCTTCAACATGCAAAATACGGGAGACATTTGTACGAACCTCCAAGGGAGTGGAAGAGCTAAACCAAATAAAACTCTTATCAGGGCCGATCTGCTGTCCAGAGAGTAGAGAAAAGGTGTGAAGAACCTGCACAATTAAATGGGCCTCTGCCTCCGTTGCTGACCCCAAGACCAGCAGATCATCTGCATATATGCAGTTTGTCAGTGGTGGGGCTGTTGGGGCTAACTTGACCCCCTTGAGCTGACCCATCTGGACCAGTGACTGCAGACCTCTAGACAGGAAGTCCATTCCGATGATAAATAAATAGGGTGATAATGCACATCCCGTCGCAATCTGCAGCTCGGCTTAAAAAAACCGTCTCCCCTGCCATTGAATACCAAGCTGAATTCTGCCGATTCGACACAGCCCATTAACCAGTCTATGAATCTCGGTGGAAACCCGTACAGAGGTAAAAGGTCCCTCAGGTATTGCCAGGACATCAGATCAAATGCTTTAGATAAATCTACCTTAAGGCAGAAGGCCCAGTGTTTGTAATCCCGCTGCTTGAAGGTGTGAAGGACTTCACGTAGGAGGATGATGTTGTCGGCAATGAGCCTTCCCGGTACAAAAGCCCCCTGGTTCTTAGAGACACAAGAGGAGATGCAAGGCTTCATACGGTTGGCAAGAATTTTTGAAATTATTTTGTAGGTCATGTTGCAGACAGATAGGTCGAAACTGAGTAACCTTTGTTGCATCCTCTGTTTTTGGTATGAGTACTAAGTTGGATCTTGCCACATGAGAAGGGAGCTTGCCAGTCTGGAAAAACTGCTGTACTTCTCGCTCGATTGAGGGCCTGAAGTGCTCCCAACCTTCCTGAATAGTTCCCGCATTAAACCCATCAGGCCCGGGCGCCTTAGTGGGCCCCAGGGCCCGTAGAGCTGCAATGATTTCCAGAGATGACGGTTGTGCGGTTAGCGAGTCAAGAAGATAAGGCTGTACCTGGGGGAGTGAAGCTTTGAGCTGTTCCGAGATGACCTCGGAGATTCGTAACCGCGCTTGCGATCGATATATCCCCTTGAAATGATCAATAAAAGCGTTCCAGATTTCTTTCTCAGAGCTGATCCACTCCCCATTTTCTTTTTGTAGAGCCTGAACTGTATTCCTCCGCTTCCTAGTGACAGCCATCGCATGGAAAAACTTAGAGTTCCGGTCACCCAGCACCGCCCAGTTCACTCTAGAACGCTGATGCCAATACCGCCCAGTTCACTCTAGAACGCTGATGCCAATACCTTTCTTGCATAAGCAAGCAGCGCTCATGTTCTTGTTTCAATCGCCTTTCTTCCAGTACACAAACCGAGTCCAGGTTTCTCATCTGCAGCTCCAGCATTCTATTCTCAATTTCCTTCAGCATGGTGTCAGGAGATTTGGACTGAGCCCCCCATTTGCGGACCTCCCTTCGAAAGGCAGCAGCCACCGCCATCCAATTCTGGCCTCCCTGCCGACTCGCATTCTGACAAACCTGACTGTAACCCTCCTTCAGAATCCACCAGCTCTCACACTTGAAGTTGGGCCGTTGCTGGACCTTCTTAGGCCTAGTCCGCAAAAGGACCGGTGAATGATCCGAGTTGAATCGTGGTAGATTAAAAATGGCAGATTCCGGGTATTTCATGATCCAACTCAGATTTGCCAATCCCCGATCTAACCGCTGGGATATATTTGCGCGATTAGGCTGACTGTTGGTCCAGGTATAAGCCGGCCCACTATAACCCAAATCAATAACACCCGATGAGTTAACCCAGGACCTGAAGGCCCTATTCGAAGAACTTAGAGTATCGGATCCACCTAATTTTTCCTCTTGAGAAACGATAGCATTGAAATCTCCCATCAGGACCACAGGCATATCCGGGACATCCAGAAAAGCCTCAATTGCAGCCCAGATGTGAGAGTTGTTTGATCTATGGGGGTCACCATAGACCCCCACAAACCGCCATTTGACCGTGCCACCCAATTCTTGAACTTCTGCCACAATAAAAGAATTGGTTTTAATTAGGACCGTCACATTTAGAGACGGATCCCAGATTAACCAGAGACCACCCGCCAAGCCCCGAGAAGGCACAGCTTCAAAATTGCACAGAGGTAGAGATTGAATTCGGGTTCTAGCTTTTTGTAAACCACAACGAGTCTCGGAGATAAAAGCTAATAAAGCCCCTGTGCAACGGAGGTACCTTTTTAGCGTGGTGACTGTCGTGCCTCCGCTACCCCGACAGTTCCACGCCAAAATTCTCATATATCTGGTGCCGGCGATTTGGGGCCCGCCGGCCTCGGCCTCTTATTTGGGAGAGAGATCTGGTTTAAAGGAACATAGTTAGAGGAAAGCTGGTTTGGTGGAGTAGAGGTACTGGGAACTTGAATAGGGGTAGCCCTCGCCACATCGGGCCGAAGAGACTCGTAGGTCACAACCTGGTGCACACCCACCTTAGACGTTTTCTCGGAGTCTCCTTCAGTAGATAGAGGCCGTTTGTAAGAGGCCAATTCACCCAACAGGCCTCGGGGCACCAGGCTTGCGTTAGCCATCCAGGGACCCCACCTGGGTTTCAGCATATCCTGGGTTAGATCTATATCACTTGAGAGATTCATATAGCAGATTTCAGTGAGCCTGGAGTGATCACGACAAGTGGAGATGTCATGTCCGAGAGAACCACAGAAGGTGCAAATACGCAAAACCTTTTCATACACACAGTAGACAATGATTTCACCCAGATGCGGATGGCTAATTAGAACCCTGTCCCGCAAAGGTTTATTGAGAGGCACCTGAACTCTCTGCTTGATAAACCTGCGGCCCGCGATGTAGCCTTCAACCGGATGGGACCTTGGGACTCCTATAGTGCTGACAGCCTTCGTAACACCGTCGTCATTGACACAGTTGACAGGAAGATTATACAGTTGGACACATACCATAGCACTCTCAATGTGATCCCTGTGCAGGTCCGATTGGGACTGGACCTGACGCACCGCCACTAAGTCTCCTCGGTACATCCAGATCCCGCTCTGGGCAGTAACCCTGTCTTGCTCACCCACAAACTCAACCAGGAAACAGTTACGAGAGACCTGGGCAAAAGATGTAGTTGGGTGAGCATCCTAAGCCTGAATCATTGACCGTGAAAAGGAAGAATCGATCACAAGCCGATCTGAGATGACAACCGCCAAGAGGCAGTTTTGCCAATTCGTTGTCTGGGTTTCTTTGGTGGAGAGCTGCACTCTCGGGGTGAGAGTATCATCCGTATGGAGACCGATGAAACGCTGTATGAGGGCTTCATCATCCTTGGTTAGTGTGGCCATTGAAGAGGGTGGTGGAGGTGGAAAAGGCTGTATACATAATGGGAGTTTGATTGGGTCCGGGGGTATAGGAGAGGGTGGCGTATAATTGGAGGGTTTCTGATGCAACGGTTTATATGGGGTGGATTTGTTGGCCACACTATGACACTACACAGGGGTGTAAAAGTCGTGACGTTGGTTAGTCGGTGCATGCGGGGGATCAGATGTGAGACCCATGGTGTAGGAAACTGTGCGGGGTGTTATACCCTTACAGTAATCCTTTTGAGAGAGCCCCTTGTTTTTGTCCGTTCTGTAGCACCCAAATAGCACCCGGCACGTCTTCATTAGAAAGGACCTGCGGGCGGCAGAATTTACAGAACCGTACCCTTCAATAGCAGCGCCAGGCCCAGGTTTTTGTTTGTATTGGTGAGAAAAGGCGCGTGCTCGTAACTTGAATGGTCCCTGGGGACCTAACAGAAGATTGGGTGAGCCCGGAGTAGGTGGACCGTTATGGGAAGCCCACCGGCTTTCCCAGGTTTTTTGGAAATACCGGGGGGGTCGTACAGACGGTTCAAGGGGAACGGTGGTATACCGGGACAGATCATGGGTTTCGGAGGCGGCAGGCGCGCCCATTCTTGCAGGTTCACATAGCGGCGGTGGATGCCGTAGAAGATGACGGCGCCATGGTGGCAGGTATGGCGGAGGGTTGTGGTTGGGGTTAGTTAGAAGCCCGGAACTGAGCTGGCCGGCAGGTGCTGGGCTATCTGACGGAGGAAGGTGGGAGTGACCCGGTGGTGTAGGAGGGATTTCCTCGATGTTGAGGATACACTCAGAAATTCGACCACCATGAGCCACAAATAGTTTTGGGGGGATCAGGTTTCGATCCGGGGTGGAAATCACTAAATGTACCCGAAATCGGTCTTCACCGTTAGGCCCATCATAGATGACTGAGTTGAGGATGCCCATAGAGCAGACTGCCCGCCGGAAGAAGGAATGGTGGTAGAAATCAACTGGGAACCCCCTAATGGAGATGACGACTTCGATATGAGGTGGTAGGGGGGTGGATGTGTCCAAGGCCCACCACATGGATGTGGAGAAGCGATGTAATTCCCAGAACTCATCATCTGAGAAGACTGTCTCATGTGAGACCCAACGCGGTAAGGTCACCAGATATCCCAGCCTTGCTCGCTGAGTAGACCATACCGCCGGAGGACCACCGTAACGCGCTACTAGCAATCTGACCAAGCTAGCCTCATTAATTGGCGGTGCATTGCCTAGGGGTCTAAAGAGGACGGTGCTGTTGAGAGCATTGCGTAGGCGAAAGTGTTCATTATTAGGGGTTAGAAAGCAGAACTGGGTTTGAGGAAGATGGGGAATGGGGAACCGAAGGGGTGGCATTCTACAGTTTGGGAATTAGGAGTAGGTGGCTGGCCGGAGAGATGAGAGAGCAGCCATGGAGAAGGGCTAGAGAAGGGCTAGAGAAGGGCTGGTATTCCTCACTCATCATTTATATGAGAGAGCAGCCATGGAGAAGGGCTAGAGAAGGGCTAGAGAAGGGCCGGAGAGATAGCGGTGGTAGTTTCCTATGCAGACAGCATTGTTTTCTTCCAAGCAAAAGGTATTGTCTTCTTCTCCGAAGAAACCAACGTCTAGAATCAATCAGCCAGCAAAAGGTATTGTCTTCTTTCATATGTTACTTGTTGTCTTTCATCTTATAATGGTTGTCATTCATTTTCTACTAGTTGACTTTCATCTACTACAGGTTGCATTTCATTTTCATGTTATTATTATTGTCTTCCATCCTCTTCTAGTTGTCTTTCATGTTCTACTAGTTGTCTTTCATATTCTTCTTGTTGTCTTTCATGGTTTACCGGTCGTCTTTCATATTTTACTAGTTGTATTTGATGTTATACTAGTTGTCTTTCATCTACAACTGGTTATATTTCATCTTATTCTAGTTGAATTTCAAGCTGTAATGGTTGTCTTTCATCTACAATTGGTTGTATTTCACCATCTTCTATTGTCTTTCGCTTTTTACTGGTTGTCCTTCAATACTACTAGTTGTCCTTCATTTCTACTGGTTGTCTTTCAACTATTACTAATAGTATTTCATCTTCTTCTAGTTGTTCTTCATCATCTTCTAGTTATCTTTCGTCGTCTTCTAGTTGTCTTTCGTCGTCTTCTAGTTGTCTTTCGTCCTCTACTAGTTGTTTTTCGTCTTCTTTTAGTTGTCTTTCATCTTCTACTAATTGTCTTTCATCTACAACTGGTTATATTTAATCTTCTTCTAGTTATCTTTCATGTTATAATGGTTGTCTTTCATGTTCTGCTAGTTGTTTTTCGTCCTCTTTTAGTTGTCTTTCATCTTGTACTAATTGTATTTCATGTTTTTTTAGTTATATTTTATCTTCTACTAGTTGTCTTTCATTTACTACTTGTTGTATTTCATTTACTACTGGTTGTATTTCATCTACTATTGGTTGTATTTCGTATGTTTCTAGTTGTCTTTCATGTTCTTCTGGTTATTTTTGATGTTCTACTAGTTGTCTTTCATCTTCTTCTGGATGTCTTTCATCTTGTATTGGTTGTCGTTCTTGTTTTACTTGTTGTCTATCTTATTCTACCAGTTGTCTTTCACTTTTTACTAGTTGTCTTTCATCTTCCTATAGTTGACTTAATCTTGTACTAATTGTCATTCATGTGCTAGTTGTATATTATCTTTTAGTCGTTGTATTTTTTCATCTTCTTATGGGTGTCGTTCATCTTGTATTGGTTGTCTTTCATGTTTTACTGGTTGTTTTTCATCTACTACAGGTTGTTTTTCATCTTCTTCTAGTTGTCTTTCATCTTGTACTAGTTATTTTTCATCTTCTTCTAGTTGCATTTCATGTTCTACTGGTTGTCATTCATCTTGTACTAGTTGTCTTTCATCTTGTTTTGGTTGTCTTTCAAGTTCTTCTAATTGACTTTCATGTACTACATGTTGTATTTCATCTAGTGGTCTACAAGATATCTTTCATCGTATACTGGTTATCATTCATTTTCTTATTGTTGTCTTCCATTTTCTTCTAGTTGTATTTCATCTTCTACTAGTTGTCTTTCATTTTGTTTTTGTTGTCTTTCATGTTCTACCGGTTGTATTTCATTTTTTACTAGTTGTCTTTCATATTCTACTAGTTGTATTTCATCTACAACTGGCTATATTTCATCTGTTTCTAGTTGTCTTTCATTTTTAATGGTTCTTTTTCATCTACAACTGGTTGTATTTCATCATCTTCTAGTTGTCTTAATCTTGTACTGGTTGTCCTTCATGTTCTACTAGTTGTCTTTCATGTTCTGATGGTTGACTTTCATATTTTACTGGTAGTATTTCATCTTCTTCTAGTTGTCCTTCATATTATTCTTGTTGTCTTTCGTCCTCTAGTACTTGTTTCTCATCTTTTTCTAGTTGTCTTTAATCTTGTACTAATTGTCTTTCATGTTTTACTAGCTGTATTTTATCTTCTACTGGTTGTATTTCATGTACTACTTGTTGTCTTTATCTACTATTGGTTCTTCTAGCTATTTTTCATGTGCTACTGGTTGTCTTTCATTTTGTATTGGTTGTCTTTCATGTTTTACAAGTTGTCTTTCATGTACTTGTATTTCATCTTCTTCTAGTTAACTTTCATATTCTTCTACATGTCTTTCGTCTTCTACTAGTTGTTTTTCATGTTTTACTGGTTGTCTTTCATCTACTACTGATTGATGAGCCCAAATTAAACTACTACTTTTAGTATAAATTAATATACCTTTTAACCCTAATATCTACTTACGTTCAAATCACAAGCGCATGATCCCACCGTGTAGTATAATTGAGGTGTCAATCCACATGGATAGTGTATTAGATTATAAACATTTTTCACTAGTCTAGGTGCTCCGGTTGGTTGAAAACAGTTTAGAAAATAATTTTATAATAGTTTTGAAAATAGTTTGTTGGGTTCAATACCCTAAAGTTATAGGCGGAGGCGCTAATTGTGCTAAGGTTTGAGTTAAACAATTAAATAGAGATTCTCTAGGGTTCAGGTTTTCTCCTTCTAAATTATGCAAAATATATATTTCTGACGTCTTCCTACCCCGCATGCGGTCTGTCATCCCGTATGTGGTATAAAATTGTCCCACAGCTACCCCGTATGCGGCACTATCACTACCCCACATGCCACACTATCACTACCCCGCAGGGCGTGCTGGGTTTCTGTGTACGTTATTTGAAAGGTTTTCCGATCTCGCAATCCGCTTTGGGTAATAATTCAGAGTATTATAAGTATGCAACTAACTTTCTCACAAAATCTAATTGTTCATATCCAATTCTACCCCTTCATTAATTATTCCAAAGACCCTACCTAAATTAAGTATATACTAATAAAATCTAAATTTCTAATCTATTCTATCCTGCCAAGGGAGCTTACTAGGTTCTAACCCTAGTATTTAAACCACTGTCAGGCTTTGTTAGCCGAAGTGTTACATATACTTACATGCAATTCCACTCACACAGGGATGCAGTGAAATCATACACCTATTGGTATGTGAAGGTCACTGGCATATAGTAGACAGAACTATGTATGCAAATAATTAATAAAAAAGAATTCAAATAATAAAGCAAACACAAATCAACATACATAAAACATAAATATATATTAAAATATAACAAAGAATTTGATTACAAACCCTCACTCTAGAGTTGTGGAAGCAAATTATCTACAATGCGTTTCTATCCAGCATATAGTATTTTCACAAAAAAGAAAGAAAAAGTTCATTTGACCGAGAATATTCCGGTCTCGATCTGTCTCTGTTCCAAGAAAGATATCAAACACCTCTAACTATGCAATATACACGTAGTAATATAATGAATTTTCAAATAAACCCCAACTATGGTTGTTACTCACATTACCAATTAGTAATAACAAAATGATTTTTTATTTTAGAGTGGGGCAAATTGGCAACAGTAATGAGCCACTTGTTGGCATCGAAGTTCAAGTAATCAACCTGGTACCCTTAAAGTACTATTGAATTTATCTGAATCAGTAGTTTTGGTTAATTAAGTGTCAACTGATATTACTAAAATATCATTTGAGTTGTAAATTATTTTTGCATCATTTTGAGTAATCGCAGAAACCATTCCCTGCCTTGCACTGCTTTCTGCACTTTTTCTTTCTGCTTGGAAGTTGAAAACGTTTACCTGAATTATAGTACCATAATTCCTTTATGTATGTTCTAAAAAAGAAATCGAAATTTCCAATACACATATTTACTAGTTCAATAACCATGAAAATCAGCTCTTTCATTATTATGTTCTGAAATTATGTGAAGCTAATCAGTTTAGAAGACTGATAGATGCTTCTCAATTGGGGATGTACGGTGCAATTGGGGTGCAAACTGTGCAACTCAACAACGACTTAAACAACAAACCATATCATGTGGTCATGTCCTTATGCTAGGACCTTCTGGAGAGGGTTGAGGCTACACTACAATCTTCCTCAAAAGGTCGGATACAAATCTCAGACGCAACTGGGACATGTCGCAACAAGGGGCATCAAAGCACGAGTGCACACATCGGAACAGAGTATGGGCAGCAGGATTCTGGGCACTTTGGAAAGAGAGGAACAGGAGGATGTTCACTGAAAAGAAAAAACCGGGTCATGATACGACAACAGATGTTTTCTTTTGGGCTCAAGATAGGTGAGGGGGGTTAGCATGGAGAGCCAATTATGCACGCCATTATTGTGCCTTGTTGGCGGCATTATTTGCTAGCTAAGCTCTTTTTCCAATTTTTAATCAAAAAGGGGGTTCGCCATCATTTGGTGGGAAGAACCTTGTAAATAAACATTTTCTTTATATCAATATATATGTTGGCGGCGATAAAAAAAAAAAAAAGAGAAGACTGATAGATGACAAAGATATTCCTATAAATATTATTTATGTATGAGTTTGTCTTTAATTAAATATTAACTGGACCCCTAGTATAATATTCTTGCATGCCAAATCTTACTAAAATAATCACATCTTTTTTCAACCAGGAAAATATTCCTTGGATTGATCATGTTGGTCGTGCATTTCTCTTATTTAGTAAAATAATATATATGAGTTGATATACTTTTTCCAAAAGCACATTTAAACAAATTTTCCTTTGAGGGGTACTTTCTTATTCTTTTAGCTAAGAGAGCATTCACAATTTTATAACACTGCTTCATTTCAGAATTATTTGAAAAACTAATAAGAAAATATTTATTATTTAGATAATTACAAAATTAAGTCTCATTTCCAAAATTATCAGAAAGCACCCTATCACATTTTTGACTGATCAGCTCCTGCTTCAGCCTCACTTCAGCGAGATTATTTGTAGATCAGAACTTTGAAATAGTATTAAATTTTATATATAATTCAGCAGCTCATCTGTCTGGCTTTTCTAGCTTTTGAAGATTGAGACGGAAACTTTTATTGGAAACCTCAGTCCAGTAGCTGGATGAGCATAGCATAACTAATTACAAAATAAACTACAAAAACTGAATACAAAGAGGCAAGGATGTTTTAATAACTACTTAATTAATGCACGCTAATTGTTATATCTATTAATTTGTTGAGTGACCGTTACAAAAAGCATGTCAACAGCATAATTACATATCACTTCACATCTGTGTACAAGGAGCTAATCTTCTTGCTACTAGACCATACACAAAGCTTTTTACAGACCAGATCGCATAGAAGCGACACTAACATACAACACCACGGAAACTAAACATACATAAGTTTACTTGCATATATATAATATAAAACATCTATCATGACCCCACCAGTACCAACTACCTTGTTAACTAATTTGTGACTATAATACCCCAGCGTTTCTGGGCATAATCAATCAACTTCTTCCTCTCGAATCCTGGGTCTATGACATGGTTATGGTTCCTGTCGCACCTTTTCATGGCTCTCCACGCCTTCCATGTTTTAAAATGCAATCCTAGTGAGGCCAGCGCATCATAAAGCTCGTTTCGACTTATGTTGCCATCATGGTTTGAATCAACAACGTCAAGCCACTTCTCGAATTGCTCACTCGTCATCCTCCTGAAAATATTGTTTCCTTGGTTACTTTTAGTATTGATATCTCTAGCTGATGTAGAACGGTAGTGTCCTGGGTCAGTTGCCAATAACACCATGGTAAACTCTAGTTGGTATTATCAGCTAGCTGAGGTTGAAAATATGTTGGATTTTATGGGAAGAAACAATGATATGCTTGCTATTTATAGGAGAAAGTCACCAGTTAGTGGAGCTAGTTGTATAATTTGCACCAGCTAAGTTACTTGAAGTCTTATCACTAGCTTATAGTGTACTGTCTTGTTATTTTTTTAAGGTGACAGAACACAGACAATAACTTAATTAGCAGCTAATAAAATAGTAAAATTTTGAGCAATGTTTTCTACCCTATAAGAGAAAATTTTAGTGATTAATATTGGCTATTAAATCAAATAAAAATAAATAGGTAATGGTTTTTTCTTACTTCTATTATTGTTTTTAGAAAATGTCTCTGGTTTTTATACAAACTGGTTCAATAAGACTAGTTGTTAATTTTTAGTAAGAAAGTATTAACTAGAGTAACACAAATATTTTCGTTTTATTAATTTCTTTAGGCAAAACTTCAATATGCAATATAACCACCCAATTACATTAATATAAACCATCCCCTTAAGTTTAAAACTTCATGCAGTATAGCGATTTTCTAAAATTCTGTACTTAAATTAAACCTTCGAAGACAATTATGCGTGCATTAGACGGAATTCTAACTTACTATAATATTCTAATTTTGTGGAGAAGCTAATCATTTAGATACGAATGTTATCTATTGGTGTGCTGGCCTTTAAAAATTGCGCCAGTAATCCACTTGGATTAAACGAATGGATGTGCACATGGGGCAGGAAATATCCTGTCCCAAATATAATTCCTCGTGTCAATACCAGACTGTTCTATTCATGGATTCCTCCTAAGCATCATTATTCCATTATATCTGTTTTTTTATTAAGGGGTCCGGTACATCTCAGTATTTTTTAGATGTTATTCTCGAAAATTTAACGTGCATCTCTCCAAGACGAGACGGAAGCTCGTGCCACTACACTAAGCCTATATGGTTGTATATATTATTTCATCTTTATCTTAATTTCTCAAATCTTATACAAGATGAACTATGGCTTATCCAAGTTACCAACAAGCTAAGCTAATTTGACGCTCACAAAAATGGGTACATGTTTATATGGAACATCTAAAAATTGTACAAATCAGCTCCTCAATTAGAAAATTCAGTTCAGGCAGCTCTTCTTGATCTGTTCTCAACCCAATTTCGATCAAGTTGCTTCATATTTAATGACAAACTTCCTTAACTTTTTAAATAGATAGACTATAAGAATCTGTGAATATTTACGAGGGTAAAAAATAGCTATTGTCGAAAGTAAGCCGACAAAAATTGATATTCCCAAGGATATTGATATTATCAACGGAAGTATCCGTGAGTATACCGACGTTGTTAAGCAATTTTACTCTCGCAAATACTCGTAGATTCTTGTAATTAAGCCAATCCTTTTTATGAGGAGTGAATTAATGAAAATGTAAGAAAGGGAACTACATCACAAACAATGTCTGTTGGGAATTTCTTGTGGATTTCTTATCTTTAGCAAGCAGATTTTGTACCCAACATTCTTCGAAGTACTATACACTTCAAGCAGTTTTCCTTTCAGGTACCTCCTTTTTTCTATCGATTTTTGCCTAAGAAACCAGACAGTTTTTTTTTTTCTAAACAATTTGTTGCTTTTAATAATTATTTGAAAAAGTTCTAGATGATTTATTGGACAAATGACACCTAACTGGAGCCCTTCATTCCAGCAAATACTCATCGAATGAAGGCATGATAGGTTAATGATATCTATTTCTAAAGATGGGTTAATTATTTCTATTTCTAAAGATGGGTTAATTATATCAGCAGCTTCAGTTTCTGATGAAACTCATTAATATATCCAAGCATATATGCATCTTTTCTTTCAGAAACAAAAATTTATATCAACGATGATATGACCACAGTAATTTGAGATGATATTTTCAGTAGTAGACACTAGCCAGTGGTGGGGCATGAGAATATGAGATGAACATATACCATAATTTTATAATCTGGTCTTCAGTGATCAGTAGCATAAAGGTAATTCCACAAAAGCAAAAAACTTTTACTTCCCATTAAAAGTAGATGAACTTTGATTTGATAGTGGAACTTTACATATTCCTCCACGATTTATTTTTGCAACATAACTATATGGACTAAATGTAACTTGCAGTGTTGAGTACAAAGACTTGATAACTGAGAATTAAGCAGTCAAGCCCCGCCAGTAAATGTTTATCCTGGAAATTTTGTTTTTTTTTTCCTCTCAGATATTCACTATATATAACCGAGCTCAGTGATAACTTGAATTTGTTTATCAGTTTTATTTTCCCCTAATCCTCTTCTGTTCTTTGAAGTAGTATTGATACCACACTCTTTTGTGGCTCATTACCAAAGAATGAATAAGTGAATGAATGAACAATAACATAATTTTATTTTGATTAGATTTAAACTATATTGCATGTGATACTTTTTATATTTTTATATGTACTTTTCTTACTTATAATATGATCTCTTATAATTTCTAATGAATGTTACATTACAAGTTTCTGAGAAAACTCGTACTTGATTTGATTATCTAAGAAACACTACAGCCTTTGTATAAAACAAAGAGTGAAGAGCAACGTTAATTGCTTTTATATAAAATTTTCAAGATGCATTTCAGAAAAAGAGAAGTTACAGCTTGAGTTAAAACAAATACATTGAAATTAAAAGTTTTTGGAGGATCCATCACGCTGAAATTATAAGATACCCAAGGAGCCCTTTTACAACTTTAATAGATTCTTTTTAACTTACTCAACTTTTTTATTTTTTCCAAATGGATACATTGTTGATTCACCATATATACAACGATACATAGGAAACATGGAATAACTTCAAACCAAAAGATAATTAGACAATAACCATTTCACAAAAGAGAACAAATACAGTATCTAAAGTCTCAATTATGCTTGCATAGGTCTGACATAAGACCAAATACAATTAACTACAGTACGATAATATTAATCAGTCTGTATAATACCCCAGTGCTTTTCTCCATAGTCAACTAGCATATCTCTCTCTTTACCAATATCTATAACTTTGTTATGGTTCAAGTCAATCTTTCTCATGGCTCCCCACACTTTCCATGTTTTGTATTTCAGACCAAGCACCTGTAATGCTCCATAGAGCTCGTTCCAGCTAATGTAACCATCATTGTTTATATCAACCTTGTCAAGCCATTGCTTGAACTGCTCCCTGGTTATCTTCTCTGAAGGCTTAGAGTTATTAAAAGGAGGGTTCTGTACCTGGGTACCTTCGGTACGAAAACTTACAATAGTTTCTAGGTGAAATGCTTTTAGCAAATTGCCGTAAACTCTTGTTTTCTTACTGCTTAAAGAGATTATAGATATGTTTGGGTTAGTATGGAGGAAAATGACAGCTTGTTCCATATTTATAGTCTGTAAATGGGAACTGTTGTTATTGTTGGAAATTTATTTTAAAACTCAAAATTTATGTATATTATAAATACTAATTTTTTATATTAATGTTTTTTTTTTAAGTTTATGAATTATAGAGCTTAATTTCTTTCATGCATTGATACCCAATTAAATGACATTCATTCTTTTAATTGTTATTAATAAAAATAAACGGTAATAGATAGCTATTCTTTTGGTCACAGATTTCATTGACATTAATAGCAATTAATATTTGATCCGTTGATGCTATCCACGTAATAGCTATTTCTTTGAATATTTATTGTAATGGCTATTTGAACGTTATATATTTTTATATAATAACAGTAGGAGAATGAATATGAATTTAAATGTCATGAATGCATAAATTTGCTTATAAATAGTATATAATATTTGAAGAGCAAATTATCTAATCATCCAATAATCCAACAATTTACACACTCTCATGCTCATTCTCTTAGCTCTATAATTCATAAATTCAATTCCTATTCTCCCACAAACAAATATTTTATTTATAGAAAACATATTGTTCTGCTATCATTGTTGAAAGAAGCTACATCAACCTCTACCACGGTTGCACCCGCAGGCAGAGGAATACCGGCGTAACTTGGGGCAAGCTTAACCGATTATTCCTGCGCTTAGGACGGGAAGTAGCCTTAGGTCCGCATTTTGCAGCTCCGGGTATTAAAGTTTTAATTATATTCTTGAATATATTTTTTTATAATTATTATTTATTTAGTGATCAAAATTCAGATTTAATCTAGTTGGTTAGTTAATATTTTTCCAACAGTTAAGGGAAACAAAGAGGAACTTGTGCTCCTATAAGTTAGGTGTCCTAGCTAGTTGAATGATTAAATTCGTTGTCTGTTTGCCTTCCTCCTTGGTTTGTTTATTATAGTATGGTATATAAGATATGCATATGAAACAGAATAAGACCAATGTATGCTAATAGTTTTTTTTGTTGTGGATAAATATGGATTGATTTTATCCAGGCATGAAGTCTAGAAAATACCAGTTTCATTCGGTAGATTAGTGTTTGCCCCTTTATTCCTGAACAGGGAAAGTACTATTTGGCATTATCTTCTACATACATATTTTTTTATGTGGATTCCTTCAGTAAGCATATGCCAACATCATCTTTCAGATTCAGCCACCTCCTTCCATGTGTCATGAATTATATTCATGCGAACCAAGCTACAACAAACCAACATGTTGGTACTGATACAATCTCAATTAGAGTATGACAATAATGCCCATATATCTTTGTAATTGCAAATAGTTATCCTATAATAATAGCACATTAATTGTTGCAGATGCTTACATATATATATTGCGATTATGGACCTTGCTAAATTTATATATGCTGCATTTCATTGGTGCTTATAGATTATCTTATTAGTAAGTACATCAAATAATTTAGATGAGATCACTGTTGTCTATTAATAAGGATATCAATTTTGTATTGGGATGAATCTGGTTGAAACAATGGGTACAATTTCAATTTGGAACACAATAGATGTAAGATCAAATATATTATTACATTTGATATTTCATGAGGGGGGGTTAAACTATATAAAAAACTTCAAAGAACAAAAATTCTTTTAAATTGAATTATTAATTAAATAATTTTTAAATCATAAAAGTGGCTAAGCACTCTTTGAGTTGCATTAAGATTCGTCCCTCATCTTTGTCACTTAATGTATCCATTCATTGTTTGTTCAGGCTGATCTCATGTTGAAAATCAAATGGCAACTTCAGATTACTACTTATTTCTTTCCAAAGCATTCATTAATTTTATGTGCATGACATGTTCGGTCAAATGCCTCTGAAAATAATGCTGATACTATCTCTTACTGCTCGGCATGCTGTTTTATCTGGTAATAATTTCTCAATTTGTTGTACATCGCGATAACAAGAGATATGTTTTTAATGAGGCTTTGTTTTTGTGTATCTTAGAGCAGTGACACGGCATGGAAACAGGACCTTGCAAGGGAGGTACAACAGTAAGATTTCTAATATATACAGTGCCACTCTGCAACAGGTTTTCTCGAATTATTTTGATGGTAAATATAGAGTTAAATGTTAAATCTTCTGTTTAGTTGATAGCATTGTTAGAAAAATGATATATTTCGGTGGAGGGAAGAGAGACAGATTCTGATATTTCTCAACGCAAACAATATTTTCTCTTTCTCAAATATATATTATCATTTTCTTCTCTCTTACTTTACAACTGAGATACAACTCTATTTATAGCCTTAGACATGACTCTTAAAGTTCGTACAGTAATTAAAACAAAACAGAATTCGAAACAACTCAAAACAGAATACAGAGCAGCACAGTAAATTCACAACCCTTGGTTACTAAAACTGTCATAACTTATTGTAGGGAACTTCAAACGACTTGAAACTTAAACCATCTGAATCAGACTCGAAGACACATCAAATGGACTCCTCATTTGCCCAGAATGATTTAGAATTTCCCTTTCAAATTATCATTTAAAAACAGCCTTAAATCTGTCCACTGTGCAGTCACGAATTTAATGGCAAATTAAGTTTATTCATCAACAAGCATATCCCTCGTCATGGTATAAACTGATATTTTAAAAGATAATTAGTTCACTGCTATTCTTATCAGTTAACCACTTTTGAAAACTACTCTGGCCATATGGTAGAATCATATCCACACGAGGAGCGAGTAAAGGACTTTGGTTAAGCACAGCGATTGATTCAAGTCTTCAAGTAGACTGGTTAGCAAGAGCTTTATGTATTTTTTGCGATTCAATGTAATTTAGTTGGGGAGATCGTAATTTTAAAGAGCTTCTCTCACCTATGCACTGTATGAGTCGAAAGGATTGCAGCAAATTGCGGCGCCCAAATTTGATAGCTTGGTATCTACATGTAGTAGAGCTGCTAGTTGGGCTAGGAGTAAACATAATAAAAGACCAGAAGTACCTTAATATAACTAATTATACATGTTATTTTACAATGATGTATTTTCTTCAACTTAGTTGACCATTATAAAAGCAGGTCAACTTTGACTGAATTACTCTTAAACCTTCTCCATGCATCAAAGCTAACAATACTAACTAGACAATAGACATAAACACATACCACCACACAACATAGAGGAAAACCAAAGGAAAACACTACTACAAAAGCCATACATGCAAGTTTGTAGATATTCTTAGAAATTATCACGGAGAGACAATGATACCCCAGTGCTTCGCAGCGTAATCAACGAGCAATTTCCTCTCAACACTTCCATCGATATCGATGACTTTGTTACAGTTACGATCAACTGATTTTATGGCTATCCATGCTTTCAATGTTTTCATGTGCAGACCCAACACTTTTAGAGCAGCGTAGAGCTCCTTTTGGCTTATCACGCCGTCTTTGTTTGAATCAACATCATTTAGCCATTTATCAAACTCTTCTCGTGTCTTAAAACGGAGTGGACGATGATGTGGATTGTAGCCCGGATCGATAAGATCTATAGTCATATGGTATTACTAACTAGCTATTGATAGATGATATATTAAGATTGTTATGTGGATTGTTAAAGAACCATCACTCTATTTATAAGCAAGTTACTAGTGGCAGCAATGTAATATTTATAAGAAAGTGACATGAGGTTCCTAGTTTCTAATAAAATGAGTTTAGCATCCCTAAGGCACTTCTATCTGTCGAACCACTAGTATATGGGAGGTAACTACATGCTGTAAAATATATGAGTCCTTCATTAAAGCAGTGGTTAATTACCTATGCTTCAAAGACTTTTGACATGATACACATCCCGAATGACCGTAGAGGCTCCAAAATTGGGATAAGTAAAATATGGGGATCCCATCTCTCGCTCCAAATGTTGAGTGTCGAAAAACATTCTCATGATTTTTTTGTCCACTTTTGTGAATTGTTGCCAATTAATTAGTAGTGTTTTCTGGAATGATATCTGCAATATAATACAAGTCTATTCAGGACTAATTTGTTTAATATAGGACAACATGTTGGGGTTGATTCATTTTGTCTACTCTGTTTAAATCTGAGCCGAAACAGAGCAATCTGTTCCTCTATCACCAATTCATTTTCTCTACTCTGTTTAGATCTGTGCCGAAATAGAGAAATCTGTTCCTGTACAACGAATGAAACTTATGGAGACAAATACCATTACCTCAGGAATGATGTCACCAAGCAGGTGCCAAGTTAAAATAAGCAAACTTTTGAGTTGGATGCTAGATGAATTAATCTCACTGCTGGCATGGCAATGAGAAATTTCAAGCTGTCAAAGGTGATCCGGAAGAAAGAATTGAAATTATAATTTCAGTATGGAAAACTTAAATTGGATTTACATTGACTTTACATTCTGATCCTGAATTATCCAATTTAGACCAAGCAGCTTCTGACAGAATAACAAGGTGCCAATATCCAATTTAACTAAAGTTGTGGAAGCAAATTATCCACCGTGAGTTTCTATCCAGCATATAGTATTTTCACAAAAAAAGAAAGAAAAAGTTCATTTGACCGAGAATATTCCTGGGGAGCTGTAAAACAAAGATTGAGATAGAAAGATAAGTGAAGACACATCATTGAATCTGAGTCGATCTGTCTCCGTTTCAAGAAAGATATCAAAAACCTATAACTCCTTTGCAATATGCACCTTGTACTTTAATGAATTTTCAAATAAGCCACCGACTACATCAGTTACTCACAATGCCAATTAATGTTAACAAAATGTTTTTTATTTTTTTATTTTAGAGTTGAGCAAATTGTCAACAGTAATGACCAACTTGTCAGCATCAAATTTGAAGTAATCAATATGGATTAGTAATTGTGGTTAATATCAGTGTCATCAACCGATATTACTAAAATTTCTTTTATTTGTAAATTATGTTGCATCATTTTGAGCAATCGCAGAAACCATTCCATGCCTTGCACTGCTTCAGTACTTTTTTTATCAATTTGGAAGTTGAGAAAACTTTTTATCTGAATTTCAGTACCATAATATTTTTTATGTATGTTTCCAATTAGAAATCGAACTTGAAATACACAGATTTACTAGTGCAATAACAATGCGAATCCATTCTTTCATCATTATGTTCTGAAATTATGTGAAGCTGGTCATATTATAAGACAGATATTTGACAAAGATATTCCTATACATATTTCTTATTTGTGCATGAGTTTGTATCTAAATAAATATTTACTTAGACCACAGTATTATATTCTTGCATGCCAAAGTTGTTCTAAAAACCCATATCTTTCTTCTACCAGGAAAATATTCCTTGGTCTGATCCTGTTGATCGTGCATATCATATATATTTAGCAAAAGAACATGGGTTGTTATACTTTTTCCCAAATATGTACAACTGAACAAATTCTCCTTTTAGAATGACTTTTCTTCTTTTTCTTTTAGCTAAGAAGAGCATTACATTTTTAAAACACTAATTCAATTCAGAATTATTTGAAGATGCAGGTCTATTAGAGGAAATCGCCTAGAGCCCTTCAATCAAGGAAAGATGCAATAAACTTAGGCACTAGCCATGAAACATCATCCTTACATTTTTTTCTTTTTGAGAAAAGAGCCTTACATCTTTTCCAAAAGTAGATCAAGCATATCTATATATGTTCCTTTTTTAAGATTAATCAAGATATGACAACAATTGGAGATGGTTGTTTCTTGGCAGCAGCTGGTGGTGGCAAGAGAATTTGAGATGAACTTTAGTCTAAGGTTCTTTCACCGAAAGCACAGAGCATAAAGGCAATTCAACAAAAGCAAAATTAATTTTGGATGTTGATGTCGATTCAAAGTAGCTGAACATGGACATGATAGGGGAACAATTAAATTGCAAGATGATTGGAAATTATAATTTTATTTTTTTTCATTTTGCAAAATAATATATGGACTCAAATGGACTTGTGGAGATGAGCACTTAGACTTAGCCACTGAAAATTATGCAATCCATCCTTTTCAATTAATTGTTTATCCTGAAAAATCTTGTCTTTATCTCCTCGGAATATCTACTTTATGTCTATTAGCCATTACACTGATAACTTTCTGTTCATCACATTTATATTCTCATAATCTCCCAGAAATTTTATTTAACTTTGTCAATTGAACCAGACCCTCATATTAAATTGGGTATGTAATCAGGATTAACTGTTTTATTGAATCTTAATGAACATAATTAAAGAATTAATGAACATATATGAGGCTTAAAAACAAAATATAAATTATATCAAAAATACAATTACAAGAAAATCCTGATCCCTATATCTTGTTCCAACAGAACCATAGATAAATTTCATTTTTATGGTATAGATATAGTTTAGAGGTAGAATTCGGCAAGTAAAATCAGTATTGTGTTCTTTTGTTTCGGGTTCAAATCATTCTCAAAGATTGGGTCATTCGGGCCAGATTCCAAACCACTCTGGTTTTGATCATTTGGGGTTCCGTATCATTTGGGCTCAGGTTGTCTCAGGTCTTGTGTTGTAGTTTTTTTTTTTTTTAGGAAAAGGCCTTGTGTTGTATTGGGTTCGTCTTGCTTTTATATCTCAGGTTAATCGAGTTTTGGATTGCGTGTTTCAGTATCAAGTCAATCGGGTCTAAAAATCCAGTTGTTTTGAACTCAGTTATTACCTGATAAAGTTCAATTTGGATTAGTAATTAAGTGTGTTTGTGGGAAAAACAGGGTCATAAGGTACTCAGAATTGTTCATGGTGTCATATGATGCAGGGCAATTGTGGATTTCGGATTTGATTTGATTCAGATCAGTTATTGTATTTGGATCTGCTCGATAGAGAAGTGCGTGCGCAGGTAGTTTTGATCGGGTCATTGACTTTTCAAAATTAGGTTGAGTCAAGCTCAAATCCAGATCAGGGTTTACCAGATCCAGAAATAATTTACATGTATGGTGGATTGATGGTGCTTTTTTACCAAGAATTGCCTACAACAAAAACAAAAACTTCAACTAGTTATATGCAACAGAAGTCAGTTCAAATCTGTTATAATTCATTTGATTTTGTTTACCATAACATTAGCCCTTTAAATGTAAGCCCAAATCAGATCCAGAAATCCATAGAAATTTGGTATTAATTGAAGCATGTCATTGGGCTAGCTCACCGGCCATTTTCCAGTGGAAGCAAACTATTTCTCATTCTTTCTTTTAATAGATATGGACCAGAGTGGAAAAAATGGCACGGCGGAGCCGGCTCCGTCACGGAACGGCATGGTTACGGTATGGAACGGCACGGCACTCGTGTCAGTTACGTGCCGTGACTCTCGTGCCCCGTGCCATGAGCCCATGACCATTCGCGTGTCATGCCTATCTTTTCAAACTTTGCCACGGCACGTGAAAGATTTAGTCACCGCACAGCACGACACGTAGTCACGCGAGTCACGTGTAATTAGGACCATTAGATATTGATTTAATGGTGAATCTTGAATAAACTAACATAAATTATGATTAAATGGTCACGCGAGTCACGTGAGTCACGTATGGTCACGGCACGTTTAGGCAAGACATGACTCACATGGCGTTACCATTCGCGTGTCGTGACCACCCCTTGACATTTTGGTCACAGCACGGCACGTGAAAAATTAACTTGGTCACGGCACAAAACCAAAGTCACAGCGTATTAGTCACGGCACGGCACGACACGGCACATTTTTCCCACTCTAGATATGGTAGACAAACAGCCTAATATACATTTTATTAATCGAAAGTGCAAAACAGAGTAAAACTTTCAAAAAGTGCTGCAACTTTTAAATCTGAATTGATAAGATTAAACTAAGCTGACTTCTCTGAGAAATAGTGAATCTTATCTATTATCAATATTCAATTTTAGATAGCACAAGTTTTCACAAATCATAGAAACACTTTGCCAATTAAAGTCAATCTGAGATGTAATCATTTAAGCCTAAAAGATGATTGCTCAGCTTTTCTTCCTGAAGTAAGTTGAAAGTGATACTTCTATCAGAAAAACATGTCATATTTTGTTTTCTTTATATATATTAGACCTAATTAACAGGAAACCCCAGAAAGTTCTAGTTTAATAAAGCAATAAAATATTTTGACCAGCAGATTGCAAATGAGAAAAACGAATAACACAATATATGGCCGAGAAAATGTTGACTGGGCTAACAAAGTTAGGCAGCCTAATTTTGTGATTTGTCAGATCGATAATTCACATACACGCTTCTTTTGAAATATTGAATCGAATCTTTGTCAGAAAAGATCTACTACTTATAGACTAGCTACTATATGAAGAAATTAGAAAATGCGTCAATGATAAATGGAATCTTATTCTTTGCTATCTCATTGGTTGCTTTATGTGATTCTCTTCTTGTGTGATCCACTCATATTTGTCTCTCTTAGCCTAACACCACTCCTACAAAGCTACACATGGATTCTTGCTCATTCAATTATTTTCATACACTAAAGAAATCTACAAAACTAGGCTCCATGTTGTTGCTAATCTTAGTGAATGAGATATTAGCATAGATAAAATCTGCCGACATTTTTATTAATATCAAAAGTTAATTACAAATTAATAAATATACCCAGAACCGCTGGGTATTTCGAAAAATGCCCAAACCGGCCAGAATCTGGCCGGTTTCTTCCCCCCCCCCCCCCCTTTTTTTTTTTTTTAGAGACACTATGAAGAGCAAGATAATGAAATCTAATACTGAAAATTTGAAATTTTTCTTTAAATTATTTGTTAGATTACTTCTTTTGATGTATAATTAGCATATTTATACTAATTACGTTGAATTACACTATATTACATTAAATTATGTTAAATTACTTGAAATTACACTAATTACATTAATTATGTTAAATTATGTTAAATTATTTGATGTATATTACATTAATTACGTTAATTACGTTAAATTATGTTAAATTACTTGAAATTACACTAATTACATTACTTACTTGAAATTATGTTAAATTATTTTATGTATGTTACATTAATTAAGTTGAATTACACTAATTATATTAAATTATGTTAAATTACATTAAATTATGTTTAATTACGTTAAATTACACTAATTACATTAATTATGTTAAATTATGTTAAATTACTTGAAATTACACTAATTACACTAATTACTTGAAATTATGTTAAATTATTTGATGTATATTACATCAATTATGTTGAATTACACTATATTACATTAAATTATGTTAAATTACACTATATTACTTCTTTTGATGTATAATTAGCATATTTGTACTAATTACGTTTAATTACACTATATTACATTAAAATATGCTAAATTACTTAAAATTATGTTGAATTACACTATATTACATTAAATTATGCTAAATTATGTTAAATTACGCTAAAATACGGTAAATTACATATGAATATGGATGATATCTTTACTGAGAAGGCGAAAAACGACGACGAAACTTCAAACGGCCATAAAACGGCGCTCGAGTGTCCGATTTCAGCAAATGACCACTTTTCGAAAAGCTTGTGAAAATACGCATACGTTAGTGCTAGCGATGCCGGATTTCAAAATTCAAAATTGTCAAAAAACAAAGGAAAGAGTCTCAAAACTTGAGTATAATGAACTTGTAGAATACCAATTTTCACTATTTTTTGAATTTTTTTATTATTTTTTATGATTTATGAAAGATGACACAAAATCTGCCTAATTTAGCGTAATTGTGCGTATTTTAGCGTAATTTACCGTATTTCATTATAATTAGCGTAATTTAGTGTAATTTAGTGTAATTCAACGTAATTAACATAATTTAGCGTAATATAGTGTAACTCAACATAATTTCAAGTAATTTAGCATATTTTAGTATAAATATGCTAATTATACATCAAAAGAAGTAATCTAACAAATAATTTAAACAAAAAATTCGAATTTTCAGTGTTAGATTTCATTATCTTGCTCTTCATAGTGTCTCTAAAAAAAAAAAAAAAAAAGGAAAGAAATCGGCCAGATTCTGGCCGGTTTCTGGGAGAGGAGGAAACCGGCCAGAATCTGGCCGGTTTGGACATTTTTCGAAAAAATAAGAAATTCTGGGTATATTTATTAATTTGTAATTAACTTTGGATATTAATAAAAATGTCGGTAAAATCTGAATAGGCAGAATATATCACATATATATTCTCAACAATAATTAATGTTGCCACTTTTACGGATTTGATTTGGCACCAAGTTGTGTATCGATGCGTGCATAAACAGGGAACTGGTACTTTTTTATATTTAGCCATACTATGATGTATGAATATTCTGTATTAACTGATATGTAGTTTCTTGGCAACGAAACCGGTGATATACATACCATGATTATCTTAGAAATATACTTTTATGCAGGAGATATCTTTGAATCATATTGTGAAATAAAATTTGACCATACATATATAAGATGAACCCTTTACATCAAAAATGAGAAATAAAAACGAAATTGCAAAATGACTCTCAAACAAATTGTGGTCATCGAACCAATAAAGAAAACATGAACAGCTTGAACTTATCTGTGGAACATAAATCAACATCACTTTCTTTCAAAAAATAATCAACATTACTATTATAAAAAATAAAAAAAGGTGATATATATTTAGGTAACTCTTTTAAATGTTAAGAGAAATTATAAGAGCAAAACTAGAGTGTGATGTGCTCACCAAAAGGGATTGGTGAGCACACCTTCAAAAGGCTATCGGATTGACTTCGAACTACGAATCCAAACAGTTAAAATTCATGTACTTCGTGAGTGATGCATGTACATGCAAAAATTTAAAGTTTCGAATTCATTTAGTACATGGTCAAGCAGTCAAAAGCGGTCAAAACAATAAACATTTTATAAGTTATTTTTTAAAATTGTTTTATGTATTCATTTTTCATCATTGTTTTGACCGCTTGATCATGTACTAAATGAATTCGAAACTTAAAAAAAAGGTGATATATATTTAGGTAACTCTTTTAAATGTTAAGAGAAATTATAAATATATCCAAAGAATAAATTAGTTGTCACATCATTCTCGCCATTCCTTTCTCAAAAAGAACACTTAAAAAACTTTTCTTTGGGAAAAAAAAAAAAGCACTTTGTCAAAATGGAGAATAAAGGCAACTTCCATTGTCATATTGCTTTATATACTACATCCCTCTCCTGTACCATATTGCTCATTCAAACCATTTTGCCAAACAAGAAATTAAAGAATACACTCTTATCATTCTCCACCTGATATTTTAATTAAAATGGCGATAAAGAACATGAATACGGTGGTGAGAAAGAACTCGAATATCGCAACTAGGGCGCTCGATGGTGATATGACAGTGGATGAGTTTAAGGAGTGGCTCAAGCGTTTCGACGTGGACAAGGACGGCCGAATCAGCCGCCAGGAGCTCCAACGTGCAATCAAGGCTGTTCGTGGCCGCTTCAGCAGCTGGAAGAGCAGCCGCGGTATCCGTGCTGCTGATGCTGATGGCGATGGGTACGTCAGCGAAGATGAAATAGATAACCTCATCGATTTCGCACAAAGGAGTTTAGGTCTCAGGATTGTTGCCTACTAGTTGGTAACATTCAGTTGTGTATGGTTGTGATTAAGAGACTTAAATTGAAGGAAGAAGGGAAGGAATAAAATTGATATTTTAATGCAGAAAGGTCTGTAATAATTACTGTCCAGGCCTTCCTTTTTGCAGTGTGTGTATTGGTCTGATAAAAAAAAAAAAAGGAAACTTGTTATATGTTTTTATTACATGAAGTATATTTGATTTGCTCTGATTAAGTTTCATGCTATTTATTAATTGGAGTATTGTCCAACAACTATATATGATAATTAAGTTTCATGTTATTTATTTGTGGTTTAGAATTTAATTTGAAGTATGTCTTTGGATATTTGGAATTTCTATGTTCAATGCTAGATCCAATGACAGAAAAAAGAAAAAAAAAAAAAAAAAAAAAAAAAGGAAAATTGAAAAAACAATCCTTTGGATCCTTTATGGGTCCCATAGAACTAGATCTCGTTGTGAAGCTGGCTTCAAATAGCATCCAGCGGTGAGAATTTCAAACCTCTTCTTCAACTTTGGAAATTTAATACAACTGGAACGAAGTTCACAATTCTACAAAAGATGTATCTATCATAATGAAACCCCGACCATGTAGCTAATTGCGGTTAATGAAAATAGGGGTCTGACCCTGTCCTTCTTCGAAAGAAAGAAAGAAAAAAAAAAAAAAAAAAGACGTATCATAATGGGCAGATGTATTTTTTTTGGAGATTCGTGCAGACAATTTTAGAGTCTGTCTGATCAGAGGCTTCCGATTCATATCAAGATTCGTGCAGACAATTTTAAAATCTGTGCAAATCAAATTTACAATAATTTTGATGCAGATCGGATTGCTCCGATGCCTCTCACTCCATTTTTGTAGCTGGGCCACTGCTGTATATAGGGGTGCAAACGGATCGGATACGGATTGGATAGTGGTAAAAACCATATCCGTATCTGTTTTCATTTTTCAGATACGGATACGGACGAATATTTGACGGATATGTACAGATACTGTTGAGAATTAAGATTGCATCAAGGGTATTTTGGTAAAAGAGTAATTAGAGAATAGTTTAGGGACCTCTATGAAATATGTACTTTCTATATATCCCAAATTTGGAGATTAATGAAATAGGTTTACAATTACAATTGATACGGATCCGATATCGGATATCCGTAGATATATACATAAATATTTTCATAATATATATTAAATTATATGATATATATCTACTTATTCGGATACACATAATTCAAATTCAAAACCATATCCGTATCCATATACGCATGGATATTCGGATATCGGATATTCGTATTTAATTTTTGGATATGGATCCGGATACGGTCGGATATTATCCGATCCGTTTGCAACCCTAGCTGTATAAGTTGAAGTGTTGAACTAGCTCCATCAGGTCACTGACAATGGGCTCCACAAAAATCAAATAAGATTTGCTGTGTCATGTATGGGCCGCATATGTCAGCAACCCAATTCAAGCCTAACTGTACTGGGCCTGATTCTATACTGCAAAGTGGGCTTTCAAGCATATAATTATTTTGCTGGTAATTGTCTGTACTCTGTAACAGGAGGAAAGACTTGATCAGTAGGTAAGATAGGAACGCAAGATGGACTGTTTTGGATCAAGTCGATGATGCAAAAGAGATGCTGAGATCTGTTCGGTAATTGGCTCCTAGTCCATAGGGACTGGTGTGGTGAACAGTTGAGCAGGTAATCAAGGAACAGGAATATGTGAGAGCTGAGACTGGTCAAATCTATAGTTTTTTGGTCGGTGGTACTTGAAATTTATAGCTGTCCCAATTCTCTGAGAAAAATTATGTGCCAGAGTAAATGCATTGTTATTCAATAGGAAAATTACATGATTACTAGCAAATTAAGTAGGAATAGAACGAGCACATGGATCTATTAAATTTGTCATATTATTGAACATTTCATAGCTTTTGTCTCAATCATAGGCCCCCTGGAATTTTGGAAACCAATTAATTGAAGTAATAATATATGTTCTTAAATTTAGAAAATACCTGATTTAATACGCTTTGAGAGAGTGAAAAGGGAAACCCAAATTATACCCAAAAATTTATGTATTGTCCAGTGAAAAGTGGGAATGAATAATTATCATAAAATTATGCTAGTGTGACATATATATAATTTCTATTTATCCATTGATTTAGTAATTATGAATTTAGCATTAATTATCACCCAGCTAGACCAAAATCTTGGATCCATAACAGCTGTATAGTAGCACACATGAAGAATTTTCCAAGAATGTGCATCTGATAGTGTCAAATATTATTTTTTGTCATCGCTTCCATTATACTAAACAAAAGAAGAAAAATTAAGATTTTTTTCTTTGGTCAAACCTTATTTTATATAGATAGAAGTACGAACAAAGCAAGTCAAATCGTAATACAATAAAAAGAAGGTACTAATTAATAAAATGTCAAAGGTAATTTAAAATAGGTCAAACTGATTCTGTGATAAAACAGCTCAGCTAAGTACTCTCCTGGGAGTTTGAGATCTTCTCTGAATTTTTTTTAAATAAATAGGTGGTCAGAATTTTAATTTAATCATATAAAAGTATTCTATCAGGTACTTTGTGATCTTCTTCTTTTTTTAATTTGAATTTTTGTGGGATGCATAATATGATAAATTATCTTTTACTTTGTGTAATAAATTTTACAAAGAAGGCCTATTATCTACTACTTCAAAAAACTTAATGTTGAAAGTATGGTTCAAATTGATCAAGAAATTTTTGTATAGAAAACTTGTGAAATTTTTTTTTTCTGTTTGTTATTTTGCTTACATACTTTTTTTTTGAGGAAAATAAGGTTCATGCCCATATTTCATTAATAGTTTGTATCCAAATGGATGAAAGAAAACACAGTAAAAAGCTCAATACATTTGAGCTGTACATAAATAAAGAAAGAAAATAAAAAGTAAAGTAAAACGCATAAGATAAAATAAATAAAATAAAATACAATTAAAATTAAGTACATTGATGTAGCAGCAAAACCGCAGCTTCAGACTGAAAAATACACAATCCTGATACCGTATCAGTATCTGCTCGTACCAGTCCAGTATTGTTTGAATTCCTCAAAATTTAGCGAGTGTATGTGCTGCAACCACCCTTTCTTGCATTGACTATGATGAGATATTTGCACCAGTGGCGAAGATGAGCACAGTCAGAACACTTGTTTATCTTGCTGTGAATGGGTGGATGGAAATTACACCAGCTCGATGTGAAGAATGTGTTTCTTCATGGGAATCTGCTGGAGGAGGTGGAGATACCCTCAGGCTTCAGCACAAACCAAACAATGAGCAAGGTATGTAGACTGAAGAAGTCCCTGTATGGATTGAAACAGTCTCCTCGAAAATTCTTAAAAAATAGTAAACTATTTTCAAAAAAAGTAAAATTTAGTCTCCAAGCACAATTTAATATGGAAGATCAACTTGAACGGTTCGGATCGACGTTTTGAAGTTTCAAATTGAAGATATAGACGTGAAGTAAAATACTCATTTTACTTCGCGAAGTAAAAAAAATTTTAAAGTGGTTTAATAAATAGTAAAAAATTTCTAAAAAACGTAAAATTTGGTCTCCAAGCAGATTTTAATATAGATTAAATATCTAACTGTTTGGATCGACTGTTTGGACTTTGAAAATCCGAAAACGACTTGGTTGCACGAGGACCTTGATGCAAACGTTTTGATATTAGCCACTCTATATATATATTTATAATCGAAATATTAATCTATAGCACGGACTTTTGCAAAAATACCGTACCCTCAATCCTATACGAAGTTATGAACTATAACTGGTTTAATTGAGTTGAATAAGGTATATAAAGAGCAATATAATAATTGCTGAGTAGTGTTTATTGTATTCACCTGTAATATTAATTTATATGATTTTCTCTCTCAAAAAGAATATTATATATATGTTGGTTAGATTCCGCTAATCAGGGAAGAAACCACTACTACAAAAAAAGAGATTATACACGGACAATAAAGGAAGAGCTACACGGATTTCCTACCGTGTTTAAATCGAGGGTGTACGATTAGTTCAATAACTACACACGGACTTTTGGCCGTGTGCAATTTTAAAGATTCTACACGTATAACTTCACAAACAGCCGTGTACAAAGACCAGAATGTGTCGCGCTCCATTACCGAGCTACACGGATATTACCTAAAAAACCGTGTACGATTCTTTTTGTACACGGCCTTTGAACTAAAAAACCGTGTAGCATGACTCTTTCTACACGGACATTTAGTTAAATGTCCGTGTAGCTCTCCTCTTTCTACACGGACATTTAAATAAATGACCGTGTAGCTATCTTTTTTCTACACGGACTTTAGTTAAATATCCGTGTAGAAAGTACATTTTTTTTTTTTTTTTGTATTTTTTGTTTTTCGGCTAGCCTCCAGTTTTGCTAGCCATTTTTGTTACAGAACTATATATTCCAGATTTTCCAGATTTCATATAAGAAATCCATATTTTCCAGATTAGCAATAAATCCATATTAGCAAGAAATTCATATTTTTCAGATTAGCCAGAAATCCATATGCAATAAATTATACAATATTCATATACACCAAATTATACAAAATTATGCAAATCCATATCGAGGATTACAAAATTCCATGGCAAACCACCTTGCCCACATGCACCGCACATCGTCGATCTGATCCCAAGAGTAATGATCTTGCTTTGTCACATTCTACAAAATTATAATTTTATAATAGTTAGTATTTCAGAAAAGGTAGATATCAATTGCTTATTATATAGGAAATTCATATGAAGTACATACCGCTTTTGGGAATTCGAATTGTATTCTTTCGACAAAGTCAAACATGAATATCATCGTGTAATAAGCGCATTCCCAACCCTCCTTCTGTTGCGGGCTCTGAAATTTACATTTAGCGGCATTTGTTAGAATGACAATAATTTTTTTAACAAGATATGAAATTTCTAACTCATAAAGTGTGCTCACCACCATGTACTTCCAATTCAACTTGCTTTTCTTGCGCGTGCCCGTGCTATCTGATCCTCCCTCTTTAATATATTTCACAAAAGCCCTTACAAAAGTGAGTGAATGTAATTAGCAATTTTATAATTTGATATGATTGAAAGAAATGCAAACCTATAGAATTATTATTGCTTACTTATTCACAAAAGGCAAGATAACTTTGCACTTGGCGGCAGCCGCGGTCCTTCCTGCTGGCTTACAAGAATCAATAATTATGCCCACACTTAAGTACGGCACAATGAGAATCGTGCACCAATGTTTGCTGTTGGATCGAGGAGAAGAATTATAGTACTTTAGCATATAAAAGTCACACGAGTATTTGCTATGATTGATGGTGTGATTTCATTTTTTTATGTTTAACTTTTAATTCCTTTATACAATTCTTTAATTAAAATATAAACAACAAATAAGTTAAGATTAGAACTAACCCCTCGTGGTATGGCATGAGAATGAATTTCTTCTCCTCCGCCTTAGCACGATGCATCGCAGAACACATGTACTCGATAGCCATATCCGGATAATATGTCGCTGCCGTACCACTCACTTTCTCGGGGTCCAGAAACACGCACAAGTTCCTCCTTTCAACCATCTCATCACAGTTTCGGATTAGCTTCCTGAAAACTCATCATATTGTAATTAGAATATATATTTGAGTTCTATACAATAATTAAAATATTTTAATATCACTAACATGAGGAAAATGGTGATGTGTGAAACATCGAGCCATTTGTCGGATGACGAGTGGTGGAAGAGGTCCTTGAAGTCTCTGAACGACAGCAGGAGCTCCCTGCCTTCGTGTAGAAACATCCCAGGTGGGACAGGGATGACGATAGCCTCCATGCCGTCGGGCGCCGTCATCAAGTAGTCGTGGAGAAGGCGCAAATCATTGGGCAAACGGCTGTATTCTTCTTCTGTGACCATAGGACGGGGCGGTGATTGTGGCGCGTCAGGCGCGATGTCGCAAGCCACCTCCTGACGTACCGGTGAGAGAGCCGTACCGGTAACATCATCTCCTCGTGTCTGTATCAAGTTATAGATGTATTATTCTAGTATTTCAAAAAGAATGAGTTGAATGTAAAAATAAATGAATTTTTTATGAATTACCTGATCCAAAACAATCTGACTCTTGGGCCATTGGACAAATGACATCCGTGCGTCATCAAGCACAACCGCGTCGTCGGTAGGGACAGGAAGGGGTACGCGCTGCCATCCATCCACGACTAACTCAACCTGCACGCATGCATGGTCGGGTCTTAGCTGAGTATTGTGTACACTTTTGGCGAGTGGATGTACAACGCCCTTAGCAACGATCATAGAAACACTGCCGTTCCGCAGGACGAGGTCGCATGCTCTGGGGTCCTGCAAATTTATAGAAAAGTTGTTTATTCTAATGATGCGATATTGTCCAACAAGGTTGCAAACAGGTTTTAAATACCTTTAGATTATGAAGAAGTATTGATTACCTTGAGATTATCCAAATCGTCGTTCGCGCCCCACGTGCCGGATGCTTGACTACTTCGCCGAATTCCCGGCGAAATGGGAGGTGGTTGCTCGGATGGCTGCGTAGTTGCTGATCTAATTTGTGTCAACATTGCTTCCATCTCAGCAAACCTTGCGTCGTACTCTTTGCTCACCTCCGCGCGTATCTGCGCAACTATCTCGTCTTTGTTTACCTTGGCACGAGATTTTCTTCGAGGTTTCTCTCCCTCCACTCGGAACACCTCCTTCCAGCCCCTGTAGACCCCTACACCCCTTACTCGACCCGGGTGTTCTGGATTCTCGAGCGCCGCGGACAAGGAATCATTTTGTCGATCGACACTCCGGGCACCCAAGTTGACCTCCTCCTCCACTTCCAACTGTTCAAGTAGAAGAATTAGTTAAAGCAAAATAACAATTGAAGTACTTTCGGAGTTATAAATGACTCTTACCATTCTTTGAGCCACGCTTTGCAACTCCGTTGGGAGTACTATCCTCCCGTCAGCGGTTACCTCGGCTCTACCCATGACCCAATCTTTGCCCCTAGGATTTTGGATCCTAACCACGGGTGAGTCAGAATCCTTGTTCGCATCCAGGACTTTCCTCCATTCTGCCGACTTACCCTCGTAACCACCTGACCCTAGATGGTGTGGATACTTGTTAAAGGCAACGGTCCTCCTGCCTTTATCACTCTTTGCCTTCACGGAAACAAGACAATAACGATCAGTTAGTTTTAGAAAGATAAGTACAAATCGAGAAAGAATAAGCATAAATTTGGCACGAGTTAGATACCTGGAACTCTTCAGTAGACTTCAAAACTTGATACGCATCCCAGTCCTCTTGTTTTAGCCATTTGTAGTAGCCGACCGGATTTCTCCCTTTCTCCATGAACTCCGTCTTCAACGTGCTCTTGTATTGCTTCCATCCATTGTTCATAATCTTCAACGTCTTATTCTTTGGAACATCACTCTGGATGTTCCATTGAGCCTGATTGACACAAAAATTTAGTGTATTTAAATATAGATCATACATAAGTGAAAATTCAAGAGAAGAGTTGTTAGGCACTTTACCTTCACCGTGTTCCACCACTCGTCCTTCACCTCTTTCTCGAAATGATCCCATCTCTCAACAAGGATACTCGCATTTTGTTTCACGAAGCTCGTACACCAATTTGAGTATTTCAGCCGTTCTGGTCCCTGCGCACGCCCGTCCTCTGTGAACCAGATTTTGGGTTGGGTCTGCTCAGAATGGCTCGTGCACATTGTAGGCCCTCTTCTCCTTCTTTCTGACGAGGCAGTAGCTTGCTGCTCCTCTTCTTCCATCATATCCTCGTACTCATTTTCATTCGACATGGTGCTGCATGAAATTAAAGATCAAATCATTTGACATATAACCTAGATTAATCAACCAACTTTTGACATATAACCTATATTCATCAAGAGATTAATCAATCACTTGTTGACATATATCCTAGATTATTTGAATTAACCTACATAGAAACAAATTGATAAATTACTATTACCAGTAGATGAGTTATTTAATCAACCAACTCCTTGCTAATTAACCTCTTTAATTGATCCCTCCACGAAAGATGAGTTATTTAAAACAAATTGATCAATTACTATTACCAGTAGATATTCTTATAAGAAAGGGAGGAGTAAAATTTAGATATCTATATGATATTTCTCCCTTCATCATTAATCAACTAACATTACATAACAAATTTTATAATTCCAACACATAGAAACATAAAAAAAAAATAAACTACTATAGCTAGCTAATAACTCCATGTAAATAAGTAGCAGCAATTTCCTATAGGAGAAACCAGTAAGAATCATCTCTGAAGAAGTGGCCGACTACAAATACCAACCATGTCTAATGGGTTCAAACCCAATAAGAAAAATAACGAGAGAGAGAGAGCTAACCACGGGTGAGAGAGACCACTGGTTAGAGAGAGAGAGACCGAGGTGGAGAGAGACCGAGGCGGCGAGGCGGCGAGGCGGCGAGGTGGGAAGGCGGTGAAGAGCTCGGAGAAGGCTCAGCAAAATCTTCTCTGTGAGGGTTTTTGAAACTGATGTGTATTCTCTTTTCGATCGGACTTGTGAAAATTTTGGAAGAGAAGGATTTCGAATAATAGTGTTTTTCTCATTATACACGGACTTTTAACTTAAAAGACCGTGTACAAATATCTTTATACACGGACTTTACTCTAAAGGCCGTGTGCAATACCCTTTCTACACGGACATATAGCTAAAAGGCCGTGTAGCTCTCTACCCTTTCTACACGGACTATTAGCTAAAAGGCCGTGTACCTCTCTACCCTTTCTACACGGACTATTAGCTAAATGTCCGTGTATAAATTGGTCCGACAGGTGGGTCCCAGGTTCAGTAAAGTTCTCTGAATGGTTGCGGGCCGCAATACTTCATATGACAATTTTAACTAATATTTATTTTAACTAATATTAACTAATATTTATTTTAACTAATATTAAATGTTTGATAAAGTTGAACATATTATTTTAAACATAATATTTTCATTAAACATAATCCTTCCTTAAATATTTTAACTAATATTAAATATTTTAACTAATATTTAGTGAAAACTAATATTTTAACTAATATTTATTTTAACTAATATTAAATGTTTGATAAAGTTGAACATAATATTTTCATTAAACATAATCCTTCCTTAAATATTTTAACTAATATTAAATATTTTAACTAATATTTAGTGAAAACTAATATTTTAACTAATATTTATTTTAACTAATATTTATTTTAACTAATATTAAATGTTTGATAAAGTTGAACATAATATTTTCATTAAACATAATCCTTCCTTAAATATTTTAACTAATATTAAATATTTTAACTAATATTTAGTGAAAACTAATATTTTAACTAATATTTATTTTATTTTATTATTAAATGTTTTAACTAATATTTTCAAAAACTAATACTAATATTTGATAATATTATAAGCATTAAACATAATCCTTCATTATAAGCATTAAACTAATATTTGATAATATTTGATAATATTTGATAATACTATTACTCGCATTATGCTTTTTTCTTTTTTTTCCCTCTTTTTTTCCTTTTTTATTTGATATATTACAAGCTAAAGTTGCAATATTACAAGCTACACGGTCTTAAACAAAATAAATATTACACATTATGCTTTTTTTTTCCTTTTTCTCCTTTTTTCCACTATTTGAACGGTACCCTCGGCCCATAATCCTTCATTGTGGTCGGACCGCATGTAGTCAGCTTCGTCTACCCCTTCAATTGTTGCTACCTCAGTTTGCACATCGGTACAAAATGGAGGTACTTCGTCGAACTGGTCGTACTCTTCTTCATCGACGACATTTTCTACCCCGACAATCCTTCTTTTTCCGGATAGGACGACGCTCAACCTATCATCACTCGGGTCTTGTACATAAAAGACTTGGGTGGCTTGCTTGGCGAGTATAAACGGATCGTCAACGTGCCCAACCCTGTTTAAATCAACGAGTGTGAACCCGTCGTTATCAACTTTAACACCTCGGTCTTCGACCCATTGACACCGAAACACGGGAATGCTCAGGCGAGGACTGTAAATGAGCTCCCAAATTTCTTGAATAACGCCATAATATGACTTTGATGCTATTACAGCCCGGCCATCTCCGGATCTACTGAATTCTTGAGAGGTCGCCACCAACGTCACCCCACTGTTTTGCATCGTGCTCTTATCACTCTGGGATTTAGTATAAAATGTATATCCGTTAATCTCGTATCCTTGGAATGTTCTAACAACAATTTGGGGTCCTGCGCCAAGTAGTTTAACAATTTCAGGTACGGGGTGTGACTGCACTCTTTCTTTCAGCCATCCTATAAAAGAACGATTATGCTCGTTAGTAAGCCACTTCTGACTCCTCGTGTAGTTTTGTTGTTGAAGGATTGTCATGTGCTCATCTATATAAGGAGCAACATCTGTCATGTGTTGTAGTACAATAAAATGTGCCTTTTGTAGTTCATTTAGATCAGCAACTACGGCTCTCAACCCAATTGTCCCGACTCCTTGGAGCCTTCCCTCGTATCGAGATTTTGGAACGCCAATAGGATCCACACCGGTCAAGTAGTTGGTGCAAAAATCAACCACCTCCTCCGTAGAATATCCTTCTATAATGCTGCCTTCGGGTCGATGTCGGTTCCTTACGTATTTTTTCAAGATGCCCATGTATCTCTCGAATGGATACATATACCGAAGGAACACGGGACCACAAATCTTAATTTCTCTCACAAGATGAACAACAAGGTGAACCATGACATCGAAAAAAGATGGCGGAAAATACATCTCAAGTTGGCAAAGAGTAACGACGACCTCCTTTTGCAAAGAGTCCAATTTTAGAGGGTCTATCACTTTGGAATTTATTGCATTGAAGAAAGAACAAAGCTTCGTAATGGTTTGACGAACGTGCTTTGGTAAAATTCCCCGAATTGCAACCGGAATTATATGTGTCAGTAAAACATGACAGTCGTGAGATTTCAGACCGACCAGTTTCAAGTCCTTCATCGACACCAACTTCTTAATGTTCGAAGAATATCCTGATGGGACTTTTATACCATTGAGGCATTCACAGAAGCTTGTTTTCTCTTTCTTTGACATTGTGCACAGTGCGGGGGGTAGGTATGTGCGCTTCCCTTTCTCCTGCGGTGCGAGCTCGGGTCGTATTCCCATCTCTACCATGTCTTTTCTCACTTTAATATCATCTTTCGTCTTCCCCGGAATGTTCAATAATAAACCAATTAAACTGTCACAGACATTTTTTTCGACATGCATGACATCTAGGCAATGCCTCACTTCTAAATATTTCCAGTACGGTAGCTCCCAAAATATGGACCTCTTTTTCCAAATATTCTTCGGTAGTGCTTTGGCGCATTTTCCAAAAACAACATCAATGTTTTTTACCCGTTCGAAGACACTCTCCCCGTCTAATGGATGACGAGCCACTCCAAGCTCAATTTTCCCGTTGAATGCCATCTTCTTCTTACGATATGGGTGATTAATAGGAAGAAACCTACGATGCCCCATGAATACATTCTTTTGACAATTTTTCAACCTCAGCACCTGCGTGTCATCTTCACAGATCGGGCACGCTTTTGCTCCTTTACAAGTGTAACCCGACAAATTCCCGTACGCGGGGAAATCATTTACGGTGCAAAATACCATGGCCCGCAAGGTAAATGTCTCTTTCATATACGCATCCCACACCGGGACGCCATCACGCCACAATTTTTGGAGGTCCTCGATTAATGGTGCGAGATATACATCTATGTCATTTCCGGGTTGTCTGGGTCCTTGGATTAGTAATGACATCATTATATATCTGCGTTTCATGCACAACCAAGGAGGAAGATTGTAGATGCATAAAAGAACTGGCCAAGTACTGTGCCGACTGCTCATACTTCCAAACGGACTCATTCCATCTGAGCTCACCACAATCCTAAGGTTCCGCGGTTCAGAACCAAATTCTTTGAAATGTCTGTCAATGTTTCTCCATTGAGGAGAATCAGCCGGGTGCCTTAGTTTACCGTCATTTTTGCGCTCTTCTTCGTGCCAGCGCAATAATTTTGCATCTTTGGGATTCGCAAACAACCGTTTGAATCTCGGTATTATCGGCAAATACCACAACACCTTAGCCGGAGGTCGGCCACTTGTGTCCTCGTTACAATCATCAGTGTCCTGGTCCTTACGACCTTTATATCGTGAAACACCGCATTTAGGACAGACATGCATGGCCTCGTACTCGTTACGATACAATACACAGTCATTCGGACATGCATGTATTCTTTCGATCTTCAACCCCATTGGACATATCAACTTCTTTGCCTGATATGTTGTACCGGGTAACTCGTTGTTATCTGGGAGCATTTCTCCTAAAATCTGTAATAAGGACGTGAAACTCTTATCGCTCCAACCATTGTCTGCTTTTAAGTTTAATAATTTCAACACAGCTGACAGTTTTGTAAATTTGGTACACCCGGGATACAACGGCTTCTTAGATTCATTAGACAAATTTTGAAATTTATCGTAATTTTTATCACTAATTTCATCTTCCACATCACGTAACATATCCTCCAAATTTTCAGTAAACTCGTGTTCTACATTTTCATCAAAATTCCTCTCCATCTCATCATCGTCATTTTCGGGTTCGACGTTAATATCAGAATATTCGGCACTCTCATAATCCTCGTTCCAATCAAGTTCAAAATTATCAGAAATTCCAACATTCTCATCATTCAATTCACGATTACAATCCTTTTTGGCACTACTACTTTCCCCAAATTTCTCACCATGCATGAACCAACATGTATATCTCTTCTTAAATCCCCGACAAATCAAATGAGCTCTAATTTCTTCGATGTCCAAAAATCTTAATAAATTTTTACAATCTTTACAAGGACATAAAATGTCTTCTTCTTTTTTATTCACTCTATAACTCTCAGCAAATTTTATAAACTCATCAACGCGAACCAAATATTCTTCACTGTCACGTCGCATTTCATACATCCAGCTTCGATCCATCTGTAAATTAAATTAAAAAAATGATTTGATCAATTAATCATGCATGGTCAACATTCTCCTTCGTGTACAAAATTTTGGGCTTACAAAGGGCCGGTTTACAATCCTAACCCACTCTTTGAATATTATGTCTCATATGTGAACACATATTAGCGAGATTTAATTAGTATTTGAGAAAAATTCGGCAGCATTTCCCCTTAACTCCCCAAGTATGCGTACGAACCACATACTCGTAGGAGCAATAAGGGAAAATACTGTCGAACTTTCCTCAAATACTAATTAAATCCCGCTAATATGTGTTCACATCCTAAATGAGACATAATATTCAAAGAGCAGTCCCAAAACGGGGACTATCCAAAATTAATCCCTATTGGATTAATTTTGAACGGGCATGGACCTAAAAGCATCTAAAGGTCGGTTATTGGACCACAATACGTACACTAATTAATTACATCTAAAATTAAGAATTCAAGAATGCATGAAATGACCTAATTAAATAAGCCTAAATAACAGAAAATTAGAGAAAGAAAATGATTTAAATACATATTACTAACCTTAGAAAGATGGAGAGGAGAAAATACAAACTTAATTCAAAGATCTCAGATCTCAGCTGCTGGCCTCGATCAATTCGCAGAAATAAAAAGCTCAGTTCGAGATGTATGAACTAAAAACTTGATCAAAACGGCGCTCTGGAAGGGAAGATAATAAAACCCTACACTATTATACACGGCTATTTACTTAAATATCCGTGTAGCTCTCCACCTATTTCTACACGGCTTTTTAGTTATAAAGCCGTGTACAATTATACGAATTCTACACGGCTATATTATCAAAAAGCCGTGTATAATGTTCCTACACGGATAATTAGTTATAAACCGTGTAGCTCTCTCAATTATTTGCACACCCACTTCTTTACACACGGATTTGTGGTTTCTAATAAACCGTGTAGCTCTCTCTAATAATTCTACACTGATTATTAACTAATTATCCGTGTAGAAATCGTGTAGATCTTTTGGACTCATGTTTGGTACACTGTTTTTAATATAATTGCCAAATCCGTGTACAATGTGCAGTGTACAAAGCCAGTTTTTGTAGTAGTGAACCCCGAAATTTTTATTAATATTCAAAATTATTAATTAATTTCACAATATGCACCTTCTATGCTCAGATTTCTAAAAATGACCAAATCGGAGATTTTGTTCTCGGTTTCAAGCTCTCTTTCCGCAAACAAAAATCTCGGTTCCTGCTTCTCTGAAACTTGAGACAAAATTTCCAGTTCCTAGAACCGGAAATTAAGTTTCCAGTTCATCAATAGAAATCGAGGACAAAATTTCCGGTCCCAGAACCGGAAACTTTATTTCCGAAAATCAAACCGCAAACAAAGTTCCCAGTTCTAGAACCAAAGATTAAATTTCTGGTTCCAGACTTTGAAACCAGAAATTCAATCTCTGGTTCTAGAACCGGGAACTTTGTTTGCGGTTTTAGAGAGGTTGGAATCGGGATCTTTGTTTGCGAAAAGAGAGCTTGAAACTAGGAACAAAATCTCTGGTTTGGTCATTTTTGGAAATCCGAGCGACGAAGGTGCATATTTTGAAATTATTTAATAATTTTGGATATTAATAAAAATTGAGTCAAACCTTATATTTTAATGGAAATACATGCAATTGAAGTCAACCTATTACAATATTGAGGAGATAATATATACTAATAAAGGTCCAACTTATTTAAAGTTACACATAAAATACCAAAAGTCAAACTAATTATAAAATTTATAAAACAGCTCATCTGTCATCTCAATACTGCCCTGGTGTTTCAGATCTCCGGTAAATTTTTTTTCAAATAAATATATAAATCATTAGAATACTAAGATAAAATAAAAGTTACAACTAAGATCCGTTGCAATTAATTTTCTAACTTCACTATTGTTGAATTGAAAAGGTATATACCTTTTATATATAAGTAAAGGGATTAAGACATATTTTATGTAAAACTTATGTGAAAAATATTTCTATTTGATGTTTTTTGTTTTTCTTAGGTATTTAAATAGCTTGAATTTTTTCAGATTTATTAAAAAAAAATTGAAGGTTCAGATTTATTAAATTTTTAGTTGGCCCACTTAATTTAAAGTCCGTTACAATTTGATGTTTTACTCAATTTATTTTTGTAATTATTTTATTTGGAATATATTTATTATTTTTGCTTCAAGTAGTTATCATAGCTCTGTATATCATAGCTTTGCTACACTATTTATCAATGTTTTAAATAGCGTTTATAGCGTTATAGCGGGAAGGCTACAAAAAAAGCTATAGCGAATAGCGTAGCTATAGCGGAAGCTATACCAAATAGCGTTTTTTTTTTACAAAAATTATATTATATATTTGTACTATATATTAACATTATCTAAAGTTTCATAGAACAATAAATAACATTAAATTAATTAAGAAATTATAATATTCATACTGAACTAGTACAAAAGTCCACGGTTCAAAATATCCATAATAATATCATAAACTATCGATCTTTTTCTATACAAAATATCTTAAGCATCATGATTTATTCTATTTTTTTTTTCTATTCAAATTTTAAAATAACCTAGACATCATGATTCATTCTATCTTAAGTCTATATAAGTTGCTATTTTTAAAAGCCCATATAAATTTTATGGATCTTTATTTAAGCCCATATAAATAGTCTAAAAAAGCCTAATATGTATAGCGCGCAAATAGCGCGCTACACGCTATGCGCTATAGCAGACCGCTATTACCGCTATAGCGGCCGTAGCGCAATTAGCGTATTTTCATGCCATAGCTTAGCGTTTAGGGTCCAAAAACGCTATAGCGGCGCTATAGCGCGCTATTTAGAACACTGCTATTTATCAAATTAAAGTCTCCCAAATTACGTCTATAACATTGTCGTACATGCATGATTTTATGTCAAAACTTCTTTCCCATCTATTTTTTTGTTCAAGGACACTTGGTTAACCCACCAATAATTATATTAAATAAAAGAAAATTTTATAACAAAACAGAAAAACTAAAAAAAATTAAAAAATTGAAGAAATCTACACTAAATTTTGAAGCTCCTCAGCAACTAGCAAACCAATCTCTAATTTTTTGTTGAGGCATGAAAAATTAATGAAGGTAAAGTGGAGGCATTAAAAATAGAGGTAGTGGAACCCTCCTCTTTAAAATATTAAAATTAGCTAAATATTAACTAATTAAGATTTAACTATAACAAGATGAAAAAAAAAAAAACTATATGCTTTTCAACGGCAAAAACTTAACAACGACAACAACTAAAGGGAAAACTTCATATATGCCTTTCAAAAAGTTTGAAACTATATAATTTCCTTTCTAAAATTCATAATATCATATTTATTATTTAAATTCAAAAACTCACAAATATATAAGTGTAAGAAAAATGTTTATTTTTCTAATTAACCGGTTCGTAAAGAAAATGATTCATTTCTCTACTTGAAACACGCACATAAGCATATGTCTAAATAGCACTGTATAAGCCGGAATTGTCGAGCCGGTAAGGTTGGTGGACCAAATTGGGCCGGACTAAAGTAGTCATCTCTGAGCCCATTTGATAGAAGCCCACAATCTTTGGATTGCAGGAACTTTTGTGAAAATCTCAGAAAATTGCATACATGAACATTAAAATATTTTGTATCTCTCTATCGTGTGCTGGACACTTACCGGCCGGATGGATCTGAATCCCCATTAGATTGATATATATATATATATGATATACAATTTACTATAACCAAGATCTCTGAACATTTCCTTGGCGACTATGTTCCACTGCTTAAACAATTAGCCCAAGCCGATTTCTTTGAATTTTCCTTTAGTCTAACCACTAGGCTTAGGTTCTAACCTTTAATCAAGGGTCATTTATAGAGATGCATTACCTATATATATATCCGTTTGACCAACGACCGCCCCACTGTGTCATAATTTGTCGTTTTTCATGCAAAAGCCTTGCATGTGATGTGAATTAAAAAATTTTAAAAAATAAAAAGGGATTTCATTGGAGAACAGGAAAAGAAAAGAAAAGAATGAATAGGTTGGCTGCTTACTTGCTTTTGCATCTATATATTTTCTTGGTTGGAGCGTGTATGTATGTAATGTAAGAGTAGTCTGGCATGCATGATGCATGCATGAATAAAGCTTAGATTGCATTGGATGTATTATGTACGTGGCACGACACAAATATAAAACTATAAGGCGGTGAAAGCGTTGCTGCCTTTGGGGGAGACCAAGTTTGAGTTGCATCTCTAAGCCACGAGCTCTACCCACAATTAATAACAAATTAAATTCCATTGGATAACCAATTTATAGAATTATTATGCAGAGGTACGAAGGATTGGATAGATATTAATTTGTTTAGTAATTTTATTTTATTAAGGGACTACTAATATATCTTCTTGTAAAAATTAAAGTTATAAGGATAAAACTGGAAAATAAAATTGATAGGGAGAGAATAAGTAGTTCAAGGGAATTATATATGTAATTCAAATTAGTGACAATGTTAACCCGAATAATGCAACAATAATATTAATTTGATGTTACTCAAAATAATAGAAATATTATTTAAACTATACCAATTAAATTCAATAATACAAATTAAAATAAAGTTTAGTTTACTATGTAGTGAAAGACTGAATTAAATAGTGGTTCTATATTTCACTAGCTTGAAATTCAGCCAGAAATTTTTCAGTGAATATATTTAAAATTGAGATGCTTGATTCCGATTTTTATCATATTAACAAATAAAGGTTATCCAAACTGATCAATTAAAATACCAAATATTTCTCTTAGATATGTTCATTTTTTTTATTAAAAAAAGTACAATGACAACTTTATAAATTTAAAATGAGTTTGAAATAGAAATGCTATATATTAGATAAAATTGTGAGCCTTTAAAATTTAGAAGATAGAAAATTAGACACTAAAAATTGTAATGCCAGAATATATATCATAGCCGTTTGTACACCGAGCCTAGACAAATTTCCCTAATATGAAATTAAAGTGGTCTTGAATTGACCAATATCCTTAAATTTTTCTGAGCAGTTGGATGGTGTCAATGGCAGCCACGTGTCGGAAATGTATAAAATTTTGAAAAATGTTGGAAAGGTAGGCATGTGAGAGGCACCCGTACCTTATGCGGCAGTAAAAGCTTACACCAGAGGCATACCAGTATTGAATTCCACCCATTTCAAATAGTCAATTCATGATTCCAGCCTAGCATGTAACTTTATAGCCTCTTAAAGCCACCGCAGTTGCAATTTAATGCACACTTCCCACAGAGATCTTGCTTTCTAGGCCAATTAATAATTTTAAAATACATATATGCACAGCTACATATGAGCTCCAAAACAAAATTAATAATAACCAAGTACCTCTCCATGTCCTTTCCTTTGCTTTCTTATCCGAATTCGCAAGGAAGGGTTTCACACAAAAATATTATCAAAATGTAATCACACAAGTTTTACTAAAATTTTGTTATATACAAACTCTCACACTATTATGACATAGTTTATAATGTATATTAAAAAAGGACAAAATTAAATATAATAAATAGAATATAAGTTATACGAACAAAAAAAAATTAGTTTGGATCGTCCAAAAAAAATATACAATGCTACTTGTTTTTTTTTTTTTTTGAAATGCCCCTACTTTTGCATCATTGAGTTAACATAAATCTTTTGAGAGACTTCAAATATTGAAATCAAATTGTTCAAATCGATCTACTTCATGAGTGATGGATTTACATGCAACTATAAAATTTTAAATTCATTTAATATGAAGTCAAGCAGTAGAAAAATTATAATACATTTATTTTCCATCATTGTTTGGCCGCTTAACTTAATACTATTTGCCATTGAAAATATAAATTCTATATGTAAATGCATCACTCTTGAAGTAAATCAATTTAAACCATTGAGATTTGTCATTTCAAGTCTATCCATTATATTTTGGAAGTCAGTGACACTTAAGCTGAAATATCACAAATGACATAGTAGTCAGACTCTTGAAAAATAAAAAAGCACCCGAGATGTTTTTTTTCACCATAATTTCGCTGACCCCTTATATGCTTATATGTTTCGAAATAAACATTCTCTCCATATTTTCTAAAAAGTTGGTTTTAGAACCAGTAACACTTAGACTGAAATGTCATTAATAACATAGCATAGTAGCCCAACTCATTTGAGTATGTTATTTTCAATAATTAATTAATTATTAATTGGTATGAACACTTTTTTTTTCTCCACTGTAAATTTTTGTATGTTATAATGGTCAATACTTTAATTTCAAGAATTTGTTAGACCCTACTTCAAACTAGACACTACTTTGTGTTTTTCCGTAAACACAGGGGGCTAAGAAGAAAAGTTCCGAGTGTCCGAATCCATGAAACCAAACATTTATTCATTTTTTTTTTTCTTTACTTACCAAATTTTCATTTCGGAAAACAAGATAACTTTCTAAATTATGTTTTTATTATTTTTTTTTAAGGGTGGGAGTTTGATCCAAAGGCTCTTAAACAACATTTTATTTAAAATCGTACTTAAATTGTTCAATCAGTATAAAAAATTTGCACGGAAAATTTAGATTAATGGACCGTTTAAATTTACCAGTTCTAAATTGGTTGCATTACAAATCAAACGGTTCAAAACCCAACTTAAAATAAATTTGTTAATTTCTTTTAAAAAAAATAGAATTCCTTGTTTGAAACGAGTGGAAAAAAAATATAAAATAAAGGGGAGTGGCAAACTTTTGGAAATGCAGAGTGCAGAGTGCAGAGCGTCGGTAAATGTCAGGAAATGGGTCCCACCAGGAGCAGTGATCCAGGCCGTCCAATTGAAATAACAACAAAGTAGAACTCTGTATGGCTCAGTTTAATTGACTAGAAATCAAAATCAAAATGCAATGGCAGCATTGGCAGAGAGAAGAGAGAAGAGAGAAGGGGCTCCTCTCCTCCGTTTATCCAAGTAGACCCCTGTCAGAGGCATCATGTGCCCCAATAGTACCCCTAATACCACCATTTCTGTCCTTCCATCCTCCGCCATTAGCATTTGAATTTCAGTACCCACATAATTTGGACTGGCACGGTATGTTTGATTACCTCTCAACGCATAATATCTTCATACTATGATCTCCTCATAAATATATTAATTTATTTTTATATATATGTTTTTGTCATTTTATTTGTAAGGATGTCAGCACAGTAGCTGGCCATAGCCAGAATTTTTATCAAGACTAGACAATTTACTGGTACAATTAGCGGGTTGCAGACTGCCATGAATTAACTAATTCAGATTGTGGACTGTTCAGGATATACAAAATTTTCTCCAAAAATAGACAACAGTCCGACTATACATGAACCTATACTCCGTTTTCAAAATTCAAAAGTAGATAGTTGTTTATTCCGGATTCAATGTGACTCCGCCATCAGTTGGACTGTCATTTTTGTGAAACTTATATCTCTTACTTCAAATCTTCTTATTTTGTGTAACTAAATTATCTTTTACTTTTAAAATCTTTAATTGTTCAACAATTTGCTTTAACATGATTAGTTGGACAGAAATTAATTTAATTTGAGAAACATGCAAACTTGATTATATATGGTCATTATTAATAAATTAAGCAATTTGAACCATTTGCTCACGTGTGTGTTGATTAATTTAAATAACACAAAATGGATCTTCTAACATTTCATTTAAATAGATTCAAATAATAAAAATGGCATCTAACTCACATTCAAGTGATCAGTTTTATGTAATTATTGTTATAATCAATAAAATTTGAAAGCATAACTCCACATTTTTTAAACAAAAAGTCTTCTTGGGACAAAAATCCCCATCCAAACTCCAATTGGAATTAAGTTTTTTTTGCTGACTGATTGTATTTTATTGGAAAATTCCGAACCGATAAAATCGTACATTTTATGCTGAATAATTCAGAATTTGTCTAAAAAAACAATTATATATCTATCATTTTTCCTTAATAATAGGATATGAGATTGAATTTTATACAAGATGTTGTTTTATTTAAATAAGCAGTGTTGGTCTGTTTGAATCTCTCAAATAAGTATCATACATACAAGCGAAGCAGAGCCTAATCCACTCTTTATAGTGGTGGAGCCACATACTCAAAGAAATTTCAAAAATATACTTATGTTACTATATTAAAAAAATTGCAAAAATATACTCACTATTCAAATAATTATATTATTATGTTACACCTGAATTTGTTTCCCACTTATCATAATTTCTGGCTCCACCTTTGAATTTCTAAGGATTTTATTTCCTTGTTTGAACATAATAACTAATATTTCTTATAAATATTTTAAATAGAAATTAACTCTATTTTATCTTAAAAAAAAGAAAGAAAAATCCTACTTTTCTTTATATATTAAATAATAGGTTGTTAAAAAGGATGACAATAGTATCTCAAAAAAATTATATATTTATCTCAAAAAAAGGATGACAATAGGCAAAAGAAAAGGGAATTAAAGAGCCGGTACATGTGCCACATGGAGACCTCTATGAAGGGAAAGCTTATTTGAACCAAACAAATAAATTTTTACCAAGTTTGGATAAACAAAAACCCCAAAAACCAGATCTGGGTTGATGTCCTGTTTTATAGAAGGCATTCAAAAAGGACTTCCTCCGGAGCATTAATTTTCCAAAGGTATTCATTTTTTTTTTAATTTAAATATTTGACAAAGACCTTGCATATCTTTGAATTACAACAAAGACCAAAATTCCAAATTATTACAAATAATATCAAATTAAAAAAAAAAAAGATGAAAAACCTCTAACAACGGTTTATCTTGAAAATCTTGACAACACTATCTCAAATCATTCTAAATAAAAATAGAATAAGTTAACATGCTATTTTCATTATAGATTACCAGTGTATCAATTTATATACTATTTCAATATCATTTGAAATCACATCAATAAATCTTCATATATAAATCGTTCTTAATTTTATATTATTTGATGAGCTGCAAAAGTTATATTAAATTTCATCATTTTTCATATATATAATATGTATTAAGTACATATTATATTTTACTTGTTGGATTTCAAAAATATGAATTATTTTTATAATTGTGAACATTGTCAAATTAATATGTTGTCAAGGAATCCCCCACCCTTAAATTTTTTTTTCTAAGGGAAGTATCTACTGTTAGGTTAGTTCACATTAGCAGAGTAATTGAGAATAATACACAACATATATAATCAGCTGAGAAAAGGTTGTACAATTAATATAGGAAAAAGAAAAGAAACTTAATCTCTCTTTAAATTGATATTTAATATTATACAACAAAAGGTTGTATAATTAAGAATATTACCACTCTCGATCAATTATATAGCATACAATATTTTTTTTTCTTGTTAAATGTACTTGAGAGAAAAAGAAAAATATAATTCCTTATGACACATTATATATGGTGTTCACTACATCGCTCCCACTATATCTTTGTTAGGGCCTGTTCGGCTGCACTCTAATTTTTACTGTTTACATGGGAAAAAAAAATTTACTCAGACTGAAATTTTTTTCACATGAACAGTAAAAATCAATTCAAAATTTTTCTGTTCCTGTGCCTAATTTCCCTGCCCATGTGTCCGCTGAACAAGCCCTTAGTGCTATCAAAACTCAAAACTATAGTTTGCAACAATTTTCAATGGACTGAGAACTTTTGAGAGCATATCAAAATTTGGACATCTAATATTTGTATTGATATGAAAATGATGAACTTGAACTATAAACAAAGGACATGTAAACATAATAACACTTGTAAGAACAAAGGTTTTATTTCTTTCAAAAAAAAAATTAATTACAAATAGTACTATTTAACTAAGAGTTGGTGTCATTGTTGCACTGTTGGGAAGAACAGTGACAATATTATTTGGGGACATGCATGTTAGATGCAATGTAAAAATTCGAATTGTACTATTCAAAAAAAAAAAAAAAATTCGAATTGCAATATAATAATAATGTTAATGAAAAATGATATAATTATATTAGTTACATCAATAATAATATATAATCATTTTAATGACTAATGATTATTATAATAATATCATATAAATAAATAACAACATCATATAATAAAACTGATGGTACTAAAATTAATATAATAATCGCTATTTTTCATATCACTACTTTTTTTATTTCACCCATATTTTAAATTAACGAATTAGTATATTCTAAGTTCTAACGACTTTTTTCAAGGTAAAATAGCAAGACTCTAATCCCTCTCTAAATATTAATGTCTTGCTTATCAAACAAAAGGGAATTCATATATATTATATATGAGGAGGGTTCAAATGCATCATTGTTTGTGTGCTTCAATATGCTCCACATTCTTTATCTCTATTTTCAAAGTCCGAACAGTCGATCCGAACCCTTCAACATGATCTTCATAATAAAATATGTTTGGAGACCAAATTTTATATTTTTTAGAATTTTTTTACTATTTTTTTAAATAGGTACAAAATCAATTTTATAAGGAGATTCTGGACCATCCGATAAAGTGATATTGTACCTATTTAAAAAAATAGTAAAAAATCTAAAAAATATAAAATTTAGTTTCCAAATATATTTTATTATGAAGATCATGTTGAAGAGTTCCAATCAACTGTTCGGACTTTAAAAATAAAAATTAAAAATGTAAAGCATATTAAAGCACACAAATTATAATACATTTGAACCCTCCTCGTTATATATACATGCAAAATATACATAGTGATCACGTGCTAAGATCAAGCGGTCCTGCATGCCAGCTCAGGCTCAACAAATGAAATCTTTCACCACCAGTCAATAGACTGGTCAACATGCTTCAAACCTTTTCCCCTTCTCTCCATCCTTTACTCAAAACCAAGCCTACCATAACTTCTCCCTTGCATATGCCAACAACAACTCTGTCATATTTCACTGACGGATGGGTCCAATAGGAGTCTTACTAACGATGATGGGGAGATAGAAACAAACTGTGCTGCATAGTATTTGTAACAGAAGATCTGAGGATAGTAGAATCATGTATGGGGTCGCTGTGGTGTGACCGAGCTAACCTGAGGACAATTATAGGGGTGGCAGCTCCGTATCCAACCTTTCCCATCACTATGATTCTGTGTTCACCATACCCTGTATTTTGTGACATCCAAATACCCGACATTTTTATTAATATCCAAAGTTCAACCGAAATTAATTAAGTTGAGGCTACGGTGCTATGCATAGCACGGATTGGTCCGTGCAACGGTTCAATATTTAAGTTTTTAAAATTCTAACGGTCGATTCAAACTGTTCAACATAATTATATAAAATGAATATGTACTTGCAAATCAAATTTTACATTTTTTTGAACTTTTTTACTATTTTTTAACAGGTACAAAATACTGTTTTTGGATGGTCCAGAATTTTCAGATCAAGTGATTTTCTACCTATATAGAAAAATAGTAAAAAAAATTGAAAAAATATAAAATTTGATTTGCAAGTACATATTCATTTTATAATCATGTTGAACTGTTCGGATTGACCATTAGGATTTTGAAAACTCAAATATTGAGCCGTAGCACGGACCAAACCGTGCTATGCATAGTACCGTAGCCTCACTCATTAATTAATATATCCAGATCTCCTAAGTATTTATAAAAATATCTCTATCGGTCATTTTCTGGCCAGTACTCTATTTATTTGCCTACTGGCCATTAAATAGCCGGTACCCTTAATTTCTTTTAGAGACACTACGAAGAGCAAGATGATGAAATATAATACTAAAAATTCGAATTTTTAGTTTAAATTATTGGTTAGATTACTTCTTTTGATGTATAATTAGCAATTTATACTAAAATACGCTAAATTACTTGAAATTATGTTAAATTGCGCTAAATTACACTAAATTACATTAAATTACGCTAAATTACAGTGCATCATCGATGTTTTTGCAATGAAACATCGATGTTTTATTAGCCTTAGCATTGGCAATTAAATAGAGTAGTGTTAAAAAAACATCGGTGCATCGCTGATATTTTTGTAATGAAACATCAATATTTTATTAGCCTTAGCAACTCACTGAACTCACTCAACACCAAACTTCTTCTCTTCTTTCAGGTAAATTTTTGCTTTATTTAATTTAAATTTATTTTTTTGAATAATTAATGTACACTCATTTTATTTTTTAGGATTTAGTGGACTGACTATTACATGTATACAAACATGATCCATTTAATTTACACTCATTTAATTTGTAAATTAATAAAATAATTAATGTATTTAATTTTTTATTTATTTTTAATTATTTTTTAGTAACCTATACATGTAAATTAGTAACCTGACAATTGTTTACCATTTTTCAAAATGTAGTTTATTTGTCATGGTCCTGATTTCATTACACTGTGGTGGAAAAGTTCTTAGTAATGCATACGGAGCTTATTACTCCAAAGAGCCAATTAAATCATTTATGATTCCCAATGATATCTTACTTTGTGACTTGAAATCTATGATTTACGCATGCACTGGTTATAACTCAGAAAAGTAAAACTTAGAATTGGCAACTCGAGTTTGCAATGAAAATCACGGGAAATATACCATTACGAAACTACTAGATGAAAGTACTTGGAGAGGGGTGTACGGCCATTTAAATGAATCAAGAAGAGCCATAGGAGGAGGATAAGCGGTTGGGGTGCAAGGAGAGCCATCTGGAGAAGAGGCAGTTGGGGATCAAGGAGAAACATACGTACAGTCACTTCACTTCACCATAAGAGGAGAGGCGGTTGAGGTGCAAGGAGAGCCATCTGAAAACCAACCGAGAAGGTCAACTAGTAGGCGTACAACAAGGGCATCTGGAAGCCAAGCAGGGCCATCTGGAAGCCAAGAAGAGCCATCTGGTAGGCCATCTAGTAGGCCATCTTCGGCAACTGGTTTGTTTCGCGGATGGAGTTTTAGGCGTAGTAATAATAGGTGATTTAGATGCATGTTGTGAGCTTGTTTATTTAGGTGCTGCTTTCAAAACTTTTTATTTACAATTTGTGTGTACTTTACTGTTTTGTACGATACGTCTAATGCATGAATAGTTTGTTGAGGTGAATCAGATTGCCTCCTTTGCAGAAATTGTTGGAGATGATGCAAGACTGACTTGGTTGCGAATTTAATTGTCTCCGTATTCTTTCTCATGCCTTCATTGTGAGAAGTCACACATATCAAGATAAGAAATAAAAGAAACAACTAGTGACTACTAAATAAAAAGTAATTTTAATTTAATTAATAAAGAACAAACCCATTGGCCTTTCGATCTATCTTTGCCAACCTGATCGCAAAGGTTTTTACAACCTAATTTTACAACACATTAAGAAACTAAAAAATTAAGAAAATCAAGTCTACATGCATGTCAACACATTAAGAAACTAAAAAAAATTTACAACCCAATTTTACAAACCTAATTCATCAAACTACAATAATGCTACTTCTTAGAACCCAGCTCAAATGCATCCAAATTTTAAACCCTACTAATACTAAAACTTAGAACGAGTCAATTTTGCCGGATCTGGATCAGTCATAGCAGACGAAGTGGTAGCCTTACCAGTATAAATACACGGAACAAACTCATCATCTGATATTGGAGGCTCTGAATCAACCTTCTTTTTTTTCAAACCAGAGCCGTATGAGTTTTCACAAAGTCATCGTCTGAAATTTCATACCGAATATGTCGTCTAAAAAATTACTCCATTGTACATACTTGACAGTTCTTTTTATCACGGCATACTTGACAGTTATTTTTTTTCTCATTTTTACCTCGATCACTAATTAACTCTCCTCTCGCTAAGCCACGATAGGATGACCTATCTCGGTTGCTATCGTTCATCCTTTTGGCCCCTTCAAATATCGTCATTTTTGCCTCAAAAATCGCATTCTCTTTCTCTCTTTCCCTACCTCGATCCCTTTCTCTTTTGTGAGCTGAGTGAGTTGTGAGGGGGAGATAGAAAGATGGGTAGTTATAGGGTGTAAAACAGCAACAACAAAAAAATGGGTACCGGCCATTAAATGGCTGGTATTGGATTAAAATAGGAACCAGCTATTTAATGGCCGGTTTGGATTATTTTTATCAAAACCCAGCCGAGCTGGGTATATTTATTAATTTCTAATTAACGTTGGATATTAATAAAAATGTCAGTCCATGAGCCGACAACAGGAATTTTCATGCGATACCAGTTCCATAGGTCTGCCGTTGGAAATTGTTAAGTGTGTCAGAAAGGCGATTTTATCTCCAACAGTCTTTTCTCATCTTGAAAATAACATAGGCTGCGCATAAAAAACGAAAATTCTTGTAGTGATAATAATGATGAAATATTTTCGATGTAGTTTGTTTCATTGGTTCAATTCTTTAGCGTACCAAATATGTAATTTTTTAGCGATGTAACATGCTAGAAAACCGTATCAAATATGTAGTTTTTTAGCGAATTCTTAAAGAAACCGCATATTTGATGCAATCGTTCTATGTTTCTGAAAAAAAATTCGCCATCTTTTCATTTAAAAAAAAAATATTTCTTAAAAAAACCGCATATTTCTGTGTACATCCTTGTTTGATTTATATGATATGGGGAATATACACACTGTGGGACTCTGAGGGTAGTAGATAATATCTTAGTTTTATTTTTCATTTGGTTTATATATTTTTTTTTTATGAGTAGAACTAGAGTGTTCTTAAGTTTACTAAGTTATTTTGTGAATCCAACTTTAAAATCTATCGGATTGACTTCAAATAATAAATCTGAACTGTTGAAATTCATCTACCTTACGAATAACGTGTCTATATACACAAAAATTTTAACTTTCAAATTAATTTAGTATTAAAGTCAAGCAGCCAAAATTAGAAGGTTTAAAACTTAATTTTAATGCATTTATTTTTTAATGTTTTTTTACCACTTGATTCTATATAAAATTAATTTAAAAATTTAAAATAGATGCATCACCGGTAAGGTAGATAAAAGCCAATCCGATAGATTTTAGAGTTGAATTCACAAAGAAATTTGATGAACTTAAAAACACCCTAGTTCTATTTTTTTTTATCACACCTTAAAGCTGTAAAATTAACTTATGTAATTTGGACTTTTGAAAAGAAAGGACATCGATCCGTAACTGGAATGAAACTAACTTTTCTTATAGTCATGTAATATCAGATGTAGAACAAGTTAAGCATTATTTTAGAGCACACATTTTAATTTTAGTGTACATAATATAGAATTATGCATAAATTAAATTGATAAGCATATTTTATTCGACATCTAATTTCGAATTTCAAAGATATATAAGCAAGAGTTGCAATGAATTTGAAATAATCCGATCAAACCCGAAAGTTTTCGATTAGTTCAAGATGATAAATAAATGGCATTTGAATAATTTTTTTTGGGAAATATTTTGGCCCTCTGAGTCATCATACTCAAACACGTTCCTCAACTAGTTTAACAGAATAAAAATTTTCAATTTTGTCTAATTTTCATTTCCAGCGCTCATATCCAACATTTTAAAGTTTTGTTTATAATATTTTACAATACTACTCGTAAGTATTTAAACATCTATCTGTAAAAATTTAAATCCTAAATGTATGTAGTTTTAACTCCTAACTCATTTTGTTTTCAAGTCAAAAAATGAAATATTTCTTTCACCACCTTTTTTTTATGTTTTCTCTGATAGTTCTCGTCCATTTTTACGACAATCCATGAATTTTACAAATCTAAAAATACGAAAATTTTCTACTCGATTTTCTCTTTCAAATGAGATCCCTGAAGAAATACTTTTGAGTTATTTTCAAGTCATTTTTTTAAATAAGTCGCATGAGCACTTTAAATTTCAAGCCTTTAAACATCAGTCTACAACCATTTAAATATCTGATGTCTACCATTTCAACTATTACGTTGAACCGTTTAAACCTCTGAAGTCGATCATATAGTATCATGCGTTTAAACATCTGTCTACAACCGTTTAAAATAGTTGTGTCAAACATTTTGTAAATAATTTTCATGTCAAATTTGAAAGGTTGTAGACTAAGGTTTCTTCATGAGACTCATTTGAAAAAGAAAATCGAGTAGAAAACGTTTGTATTTTTAGATTCGCAAAATTCATCACGGATCGTCGGAAAAATAGACGAGAATGATCAGAGAAAAAAAAGTGTGTGAAATGAATCTTTTCTTTTTTTGACTTGACAACATAAATAATTAAGAGTTAAAACTACACAGATTTAAAATTTAAATTTTTGCAGGTAGAGGTTTCAATGCTTGTGAGTAGCATTATAAAATGTCATAAACATAGCTTAAAAAGTTAGGATATGAGCGCTAAAAATGAAAGTTAGACATTAAATACTTGAAGAACACGCTCGGGAATTTATTTGAGAGGCAATTATCAGACATTTGTTTTTAATATTTTGGACCATAGTGTTCTAATTTAGACATCTAGTCTTGCCGGTGAAAGTTAGGAATTAGGATATGGACCCACTATGAATACGGCACCTCCTTATCTGATTTGGCCGAAATTTTTATTTACGGTACAGCTTCAAAAAAAAAAAAAAAAAAATCACCGTTTTTGAAAAATTTGAAATTCAACATGGCCGCACCGGTATTGTGCGGACCCATTTCAGAGAGATCGCACAATGCCGGTGCGGACCTTGAAATGGGTCCGCACGACACCGGTGCAGACCCTCTTCTTTTATATTTTTTTTTATCAGAAATGTTTATTTGTTAGATTAGAATTTTGTTTTTAAAGTTGTTTAATTGTTTTTGTTTTAAATGTCGTTTAATCTGAAATTTTTGTTCATTTGTCTGATCAAATATAAAGAAGCACTACTAATAAATATAAAGGAGCTATATATATAAAGAAGCATATAATAGAACAATAATGCTAATGTTCTCACGAGTACATTACAAATACGTCTAATAAACCGAAAATAAACAATGTTCTTACGAATACAATTAAAACTAGATAAATATCCAATCCATTGATAGACTCTCAACCTGCAAATTTTGAAATAGTGACTATTAAATCTTGTTGTTTCAATATTTTATTAAAAGTTGACACTGATTAGTAAAAAAAATTAACTACCTCGTGCATCTCGAGCGGCTTTGTTCTGTCTTTCTTGTGTATGTCGGTTGGTACATAAAAATAGTGTTATTGTGGCACTGTTCAGATATTAGTGTTATTGTGGCACTGTTCAGAAGAGTATAAATTGTTTGATGATGGAATATGAAAATATAGATCATATTATATATAACAACAACAACAATAATTACAAAAGATGTTGATGAAAATAATGATATAATTATATTAGTGGTAACAATATATATTATTATTTAAATAATTATGATGATTATTATAATAACATCATACAATTAAAAATAATACTTATAAAAATGATGATAAAAACAATATAAAATAACTATAAAATCTTTATGAAATAATCCTCTTTCCATCCATATTTTGAATTAGCGGATTAGTCTCTATTGTAGCATCATTTTGAACATTAATTTAGTGTGTTCAAGGGAAGATTAATGTTGAAGGAATGTGGTCCAATGATCCTAGTTAATTTTCAAACTTTTTGTACTTTATATATGATTTCTATATAATTTATGTTACATTTTTTTCAACCTTTTAATTATTTTCTAATACCATTTGTTGTTCGGGAATATATGTACGAGGCGCTTTCCGCCTCTCTCACAACTCACATAAAAAAATTAACTCTTATATTTATAGATATATATATTAACAAATTGCAACTAGGAAATAAACAGCCAAATTTTGTAACCAAAGTTTCAGTCCAGAAGAAATTTTAATTTTTGAACGGGTAGTAGCTCTGACAAACATATGTATAAGGTCAGGCACAATATACAAAAAATCATGTCACGGAGCATTTTAGTGCTTTATGGGAATACTGCACCTTTATCCTAATGCCCATGCCAAGCAGTTTTATTCATCAACTGGTCGTTAAATCTAATGTTTTTTTTTTACACCTTGACAGTATATAAGACTTAGTTAGACAGTCACACAATCATTAATTAAATCATATATATATATATATATGGAACAGTATCCTATTCGGCCTAGCCTGTACATCATACATTTTTACTGGGTGCAAACTATTAATCGATATGAATGAAACACTACCTGCGCATTGTGTTTGTATAAGCGCCTAAAGTAATGTTGGAATATATATCTCATGTTTTCCATAGAGCTTCAGGTACTAGTGACAGAGTGTAGAGACCAGTGTTTTACAAAGAAGTCATGTTTTGTACTTTGAGACAGTATGCTGGTTCTTATCTTTCACTATATGCCCAGAAGCATATTATAGAGGAAAATCAAACCATCATGAAGTTCAAATCCAAAAAATAAACATGCCCTATATTTTGTTTTTTTGGAGGTTTAATAGTGTCCACTCGATCGGTGCACCTGCAACTCGGCTTAATACTCCGATCGATGATCTTACGCATAATATTCAAAGTGTACACGTACAAGAACTCAATTAATTTGGCATATTGAGGTTTAAGTCTGTGCTTTGGAGCTTCATGTCATATGATATGCGAAGTAATATGTCCCTTACATATATAGAGAGTTAATTAATTTATTGGTGAAGGCAATAAAATGTCATTTTAATAAGTTTTGAGAGAGATGATATGTGATGAACAGTATGAATTTTGTATTATGAATTCTGATTTACAAGCTCTCTATACATGTATTCTTATAGCCTATTCTATTCTATTAGCCGTTGGCTAGTTTCCTTAATAAGAGATTGCTTGATCTCTTGCCTAATTACACCCTAATTACAGGCTAGGTACCAATTATAGCTATACAGCTGTATTTTGCATGCTAGCCTAATAGTTGCCTATTTACAACCTATGATGAATCTTTTCTGAGGTTATACTATTTCTCAACACTCCCCCCTCAAGTGGGGTTCGAATATATTGATTGAACCCAACTTGTTGAGTATGTTCAGATGACTAGTCTTGTCGAGTGCTTTTGTGAAAATATCCGCCAGTTGCTCTTTGCTTCTGACAAACGGAGTTTCTATTTCTCCAGACTGCACTTTTTCTCTAACAAAGTGACAGTCCACCTCTATATGTTTTGTCCTTTCATGGATGACCGGATTGGATGCAATATGTCGTGCGGCTTGATTATCACAGTACATTTGCATGGTTCTTGTGTGCTCTATCTTCATGTCACCGAGTAATTGTTTAATCCAGATAAGCTCACTCGCTGTGGATGTGCTTCTGCACTTGAACGAGCGACAACATTCTGCTTCTTGCTCTTCCAAGTTACCAAGTTGCCACCTACAAAGGTACAAAAGCCAGTGGTTGATTTTCTGTCACAGCTCCCAGCCCAATCTGCATCAGAAAAACCAACCACATCATTAGAACCATTTTTTCTCATCCAAATTCCTTGACCTGGAGTGCATTTGAGGTATCTAAGTATCCTATCAATTGCACTCAAGTGACTGGTACGCGGAGCATGCATAAATTGGCTTACCATACTAACTGCAAATGCAATATCAGGTCTGGTAACTGTAAGATATATTAGTTTTCCCACCAGCCTTTGATACTGTCCTATGTCAGATAGTAATTCACCCTCTTCTAACCCCAGTTTAACATTTGTTTCCATTGGGGTACTAGCTGGCTTAGCTCCTAGTTTACCAGTTTCTTTTAACAGGTCAAGTACATATTTTCTTTGAGATAAAAATAAGCCTTTGCTGGAGTAAGCTATTTCTATTCCAAAAAAATATGAGAGTTTTCCAAGATCCTTAATATCAAATTCATTTTGCAAGTGTTGTTTGACATTTTTAATTTCTTCATTATTATTTCCTGTAATGATAATGTCATCTACATAAACAAGAATAATGGTGGTAGAATTATGTTTATGTTTAATAAACATAGAAGAATCAGCTGTGCTTTTAATAAAATTATTTTTTAACAAAGAAGAGCTTAGTTTGGCATACCATGCTCTTGGAGATTGTTTCAGACCATAAATTGACTTCTTTAGCTTACATACGTGTGATGAGTCCAATGTAGTATTATGTCCTGGAGGGAGAGTCATGTAGACTTCTTCTTCCAGTACTCCTTGAAGGAATGCATTTTTCACATCCATTTGGAACAAATTCCATCCTAAGTTGGTGGCTACTGACAACAAAATCCTAACCGTGCTCATTTTAGCTACTGGTGCAAAGGTTTCTTGGTAGTCATACCATAGGTCTGGGTGAATCCTTTGGCCACTAATCTAGCTTTATACCTTTTAACTGTTCTATCACTGTTGTACTTAATCTTGTATACCCATTTACACCCTACGGGTTTTTTTCCTTTTGGTAAGCAGACAATATCCCATGTATCGTTTTTTTCTAAAGCTTGAAGTTCTTCTTTCATAGCTTTATGCCAAACTGGGTTCTGTTTTGCTTCATCAAAAGTAGTTGGTTCGGTTTGATCGGTTATACTCCCTAAATAGGCCCGGTATTCTGGTGATACCTTTTTATAAGAAATATAATCTTGAATTGGATACATCACCTGATGGGATACATAATCCCTTAACTTGACGGAAGGTTTGATTTGTCGTATGGATCTTCTCACGGCAATTTCTTCTTGAGTTGATTCTAAACTTGACTCCCTTTCCTCATTTTCTCCCCCTGAAGGAATTGCATTTGTTTCGCTAGTTTGATCTTCATGCATAACTTGTTCCTCATTCATAACATGTCCTTCAGTTGTTTCTTCTGGAAAAACAAAGTTATTTGGAGGCAACACAATTGGTTGACTTGGGGGATTTATTTGCTCATTTGTCTGATAATAGGGTTTGTTTTCAAAAAATGACACATCTCTTGAAAAATAAACTTTAAAATTTTTCGGATCATAGCACTTATATCCCTTTTTTCAGAAGAGTATCCTAAAAATATAGTTTTAACAGAATTTTTGTCTAACTTATCTTGTCTTTTTATGTGTACGAAACATGTGCATCCAAAGACTCGAATATGGTCAAGATCAATTTTTCTACCCTTGAGGATTTCTAGAGGACTCATGTTTTTTAACCTTGCACTTGGTAACCTATTTATAAGGTAGGTTGCTGTTAACACTGCATCTGACCAATATGTTTTTGGAACATTATTTTGAAAAAGGAGTGATCTAGTGACTTCAAGAAGGTGACGATTTTTTCTTTCTGAAACACCATTTTGTTCAGGTGTATTGATGCATGTGGTTTGATGCAAGATTCCTTTTGACCTAAAGAATTCTAGAAAATTTTTATTGACATATTCTGTTCCATTATCTGATCTAAAAATTTTAATTTTTGCATTATATTGATTTTCAACAAAATTAAAAAATTCTTTGAAACATGAAAAAACTTCATTTTTTCCTTTTAAAAGATAAACCCAAGTAGTACGAGAGAAATCATCAATAAATGTGACAAAATATTTAAAATGGTTATAAGAATCAACTGGGGCTGGACCCCACACATCCGAATGAATTAAATCAAATTTTGTTTCTGATATACTAGTAGATAAGGGAAAAGGTAATCTGGTTTGTTTTGCAAGTTTACAAACATCACAATTACTAGAATCTAGATTATAACAAAAGAGTTTATTTAAAACTTGATCAGATGGATGACCAAATCTCCAATGCAGTAATTTGTCACGGTCTATTGGACTTAATGACACATGACATTTATTTATGGGTTCTTCAAGATAATAAAGCCCATTTTTTAAAAAACCTTCACCAATCTTCTTCCCTGATTCTTGGTCCTGAAATATCACTTCGTGTGGTGAGAATATTACTTTGCAATTCAAATCTTGTGTTATTTTGCTAATTGATAAAAGATTTGAATTAAAATCTGGTAGATACAAAATATTCTTTACATCTTTTGAGAAAAAATTTGTAGTACCTAAACCTTCAATTTTGACTTTATTTCCATTTGCAACAAGTACATGTTGTGATTCTATAGTTGGTACAATATTTTGCAGTTTATTTCGGTCCCATGTCATATGATCGGTAGCACCGGAATCAATAACCCATTTACTATTGTTATGACCTAAATTTGCAAATTTTGGACTACTGTTATTACTGTCAAAAGAAGATAAATTTGAATTATATAGTACAAAACCTGCTGTCTGTTGTTGTAACAGACTATTTAACTGAGTCAGAAGCTGATTTAGCTGCACTGTTTGTGCCACAGAAGATCCAGAAAAATCAGAAGAGGGTTCGGCCTGCTGGATTAATTTTGCCCCTGCTTGTTTTGTTGGATCCGAACCCATCTTTTGACTTTCTTCTCCAAATGACCCTGACCCTTGGCTTATTCCTCCAAAACGCTGCTCGTTACCCCCTCTTCTAGCGCTGCCCCTTTCTCCCTTGTTCCGAGATGGCCGAAGGTGCGGATGGAGCACCCAGCAGCCTTCTCGGCTGTGCCCTGCGCGTTTGCAGTGGTCGCACCAGTCGGCTGCTGTGGTTCCCTTTGCCCTGGCCGGCGGATTAAGGTTAGAGGGCTATGCTCGAAAAGCCCTGTTCTCTGTGTTGTTTGATGGTTGAGGGTTCATGAGTACTTGCCGAGACTCTTCTTGTTGGATTCTCGCTACCACATCATCGAATTTAGGCATTTCGGCTGAGGCTAGAATTTGAGATCAAATTGCTTCATAAGTTGAGTCGAGTGCTCCCTGGTAAGTAAAGATCAGGTCTTGTTCAGATCTGTTTTGGGTTTCATTTGGGTCTGTTGTTGGTGGAAGATACACATTGAGTTCTTCCCATTTAGACATAATCTCGGTTACTAATTCGTTGTTGCTTTGGCCATTCTGTTTGATTTGAGCCAGTTCTTGTTTGAGGCTAAAGATATGTGCAAAGTTTTTCTGCTGGCCATACCTTCTTTTTGCCTTGTCCCAGATTTCTTTCGATGTCTCGGAATACATGAGAACATTAGAAATTTTGGGCTCCATGGTGCTCAGTAACCATGACATAATCATCTGGTCTGTAGTCTCCCATTCTTCTATTTTGGTTGTTTCTTCTGCAGTTGGCTCGTTGGATTTGTCTACTTTTGGTTTTTTCTTGGTTCCAGTGACAAAATTTAATTTGCCTTTGCCACCGAGACCAATTGTGACAGATATGGACCAAGGGATGTAGTTGCTGCCATTGAGTATTATTGTGGTGAGTTTTGTGATGTCGGATTGTTGCGACATGGTTGGTTTTGGAGATACTGGTAAGAATTGAATTTTGCGGAATTTTTTTATTGTTGCTGGTGCAGGATTAATCCTGCTCTGATACCATAATAAGTTTTGAGAGAGATGATATGTGATGAACAGTATGAATTTTGTATTATGAATTCTGATTTACAAGCTCTCTATACATGTATTCTTATAGCCTATTCTATTCTATTAGCCGTTGGCTAGTTTCCTTAATAAGAGATTGCTTGATCTCTTGCCTAATTACACCCTAATTACAGGCTAGGTACCAATTATAGCTATACAGCTGTATTTTGCATGCTAGCCTAATAGTTGCCTATTTACAACCTATGATGAATCTTTTCTGAGGTTATACTATTTCTCAACACATTTCTCTAGCTTAATTGACTTAGAACTTAACCTTTTAGGTTTTGTGGGCCCGCTTGCATGCTTCAACTTAATTTTATGCACTATATATCTCATCATGATTAAGCATATTCAATCTCAATAATTAATTAACGCTATCAATTTAAATTTTTTGAACTGTTGATGGAATTAATTCTGAGCGCATGCAGTACAAAATTAAAGAGAGCAATGGTAATTGAAGTCATTAATTCAAGAGGCCCATGGATGAATAAATTAATGTTTGGCCTGTTGAAGGATCCATGTAAAAATATAGTACTACCAACAATGGAGATTAAATTTGCACTTGACAAATACTTAAATGTTCCTGCTAGTTAACCTGTTTACCTAGACTACAGAGTACAGACTACAGTAATGTAATTCAATGCTCTCCTTGAAAATCCAGGAGATGTCCATTGGGAGTGTTGTAGCAGCCCTGTGACAGTTTGACCACGACGGATCTAGCTAGCTTAAAAAATTCACACTTAATTGTTAAACCACTCATTTTAACCTCATCCAGCTATTCCTAACGCACTATATATCCAAGTGTGTGTGTGTCTGTGTATGTATATCCTCACCAATCAATAACACTTGAAGTACTCCCACTGCATCAAAACAAAAGAGAATCAACTAGTTTCACTTCCCTTTCCCTTTTTCAAACAAATTACAAAAGAGCGCTAAAGATCTAGAGATCAGAGAGAAATTAAAGAAAAGAGGTATAGAGAGAGGTTGATAAAGAAATTAAAGAGAAACAGCACCAAATTAAGAGAGGTGGAACCAATATATGGCATGTATAAACATGTACAATCCAGATCATCAATCTCATTACCCGATCGCCGGTCCCCGTATTTCCTTCTCTAGTGACTTCTCTCTCGAATGCCCGCCACCAGCATCTCAGTCCCACAACCCGGCAGGGCCTAGTGATCCCGACTTTGAGTTCTCGGTGGGGTCACACCAGATGATAGCGGCCGACCAGCTCTTCTCTAAAGGCCGTATTCTCCCGATGAAAGAGTCGACAAGCCATGCAAGCGGTCACAGAGTGACGACACTGAGAGACGAGCTGAGAGCACAGGATCGAGGGATTGACGAGAGGCCACCAAAGGCAATGCGGTGGAAAGGGCTGCTTGGCTTGAGAAAAGGTAGCCATAGCAAGAAAGCAGAGAACAAGAGCGAACTCGAGTCGGTATCAGAATCAGAGAGCACTGATGTGAATTTCAGGAGGTTCAGTACTCAGGTTATTTTCTTTACCCTCCCTCTGCTGTCTTTATAATGTAAATTTGTAATGTGTAATGCTGAAATCTGGTTAGTCAAAGAAAAAAGTACATAATGAAATCTTGTTTGTTTATTGTTATTAGAACATTTTGCAGGAGGAAAATTTTGAAAGTGATGTGTTTTTTTCTTGTTTGCTAGAGGGTTATGTTGCTTAATTGAATATAAATATAACAAACAATGTGATTTTGGATGTATAGAAGAGTGCTATCTTATTAGTCCAAATTTTCTAGTCTAGTAAAGTGTAATATTATTATATCATTACCAAAATATTTTGCTCTAAATTTTAGATAAACATATTTTTAGGTTCTGATATTGATAACTGTTTAAATTTATGAACTGGTTAAATAATTGAGGTGGTCTTAGAGGAAGTTTTGCTATCTGGTATGCTAAATTGTTTTATTCCTTGTAGGAGCCATAAATGTGAAGTCAAAACAAAGTCAAGATTATATGATTGGATGAACTGTACTAACGACATGAGATTCTTGTAATTGTAATGCTGGTACGGAGCGGTACATCCTTGCTGTTCATCAACTACATGTTAATGCTTTACTTTTGTTATGGGGCTCAAGTAATAGTTTTTCTTTCTTTCTTTTTTTTCCTGGTTTTTCCTTTTTTTTTTTAATTTTCTTAGTCGAAGATTTGTTGTATGAAATGAAGAGAGAAGGACATGGATGGGTTTTTAAGTTTTAACTTCTCAATTAATTAATTATCAAATGTGTTTGCTAGGGTTTTGTTTTATGCAATTAACTTAGTCGAAGATTAGCTGGCTGTTTGTAATGTACTGATATGACCTCTGACCCACATAGTTTCTTCTCCAATTTAATCTGTGTCTAGCTATGGCATTAATTATGTTTCTGGCATCTGAATTCAAAGCCTGGAGAAGTGAAATGAGTGTGCCTTTTATTTATTTATTATTGGGTCCTTTCTTTTGGTTTGGAGACAGTGCTAATTTTGTCTTTTAGTGAAGAGGTAAGTAAGAGGGACAAAGGACAAGATTATGCAGGCTTTCAATTTAAAAACAAAAGGTGGGATTTAAATTTAAAAGAAATATCTTTCCTTGGTTTTTGTATTTTTTATTAGAGTAAAGATGTTGTCCCCTGCACTCCAGTCCCCTAAACGTCTTTTCATTATAACTAACTTTGTCAATCATTAAATCACCTTGAAAAACGTGTAAAACGTGTAAAAGATGAGTCCAGTTTTTTTCTTTAAATACTTGATATCTTAGGTATGAATACTTTCCATTTTGTATGAATACTTTCCATATTTGAATATTTGATACCTTGAAAAACGTGTAAGAGTATGTCATCATGGATCTCATTTGAAAGAGAAAATTGTGTAGGACACATTCGTGGTTTTAGATTTGCAAAATTTCTCATAGATCGTCCCAAAAATTGGTTAGATTGAACGGAGAAAAAAAAAAACCACCTTGAAAAATTTATAAAAGATGAGTAGGTATTGTGTCCAGTTTTTTTTTAAATACTTGATATCTTAGGTATGAATACTTGATGAATTATATATGAATACTTGATATATTAGGTATTCATACTTTCCATTTTGTATGTGAATTAATTTAATCAATGAATGTAACACTGGTGGTGTGATCCACGTGACTTTTTGGTTGTGGTCCCCAATGCAGTCTGACAGTTACTGCCTCCAAAAAGTAATGGTCTCCAGTTTGTATGTGAATTAATACTTGATATCTTAGGTATGAATACTTGATGAATTATATATGAATATTTGATATCTTAGGTATGAATACTTTCCAATTTGTATGTGAATTAATGTATGTTGAATAGATGTCTGACAGTTGTACTTTGACCATTAGAGAGACGTTTAGGGGACTGAATGGGGGGACTGTCAAGCGATCCCTTTTTATTATTATATCAGTCATCAATGCAGCCGCTCTACCTCTACCTCATTTATTTGACTTAGTTAGCTGTCGACTTTCCCATGATTTCAATGCACTGTTGGATTTAAAGAGGCAGTTCTGTTCTATAAATTAAAAAATGTAAAAAGAAAACTAAAATGAAATGCTTTAATTTAATTAGGAATGTGCTACGGTACAAATTGGATTGGAAGTATTTTTATACATGTATCCGTTCAAATTTAGTTGTATAAAAAAATTAATTGTATTTGTATCTTATCTTATTCGTTAAGAACTTATTATATTTTTATTTTTTATTATTCTTAGAGATTAATAGATCACGACCAAATAACGAATATTTATCGAATAAATTAATAATTTATATAATCTAATTTAAAAATATTGCAAACAAGTAAATGGTTTATATTAAACTCATTATGTACATAAAACATAAAAATAAAAATATTATAATTGTGTTCAATATTCTTCTTAGAAGAGAAATCACTAATTAAAAAACTTATATAAAATGTTGTATAGATAACAGAGGGGGTTCAAATGTCTTATTTCTTTAATTTGTGCTTGCTAAGTTATATATGATTTTGGGCGCCCAATTATTAATTCTTCAGCGGATTTTGTTTTGGGAGTTATTATCGTTTTAATTTCTATGGTTGGGGTTATAGTAGATGACATATTACTATCTTATTTAGGCATTATAAAAGTATATCAATTGGTCTTAATATCTGAATGTTATGGTATCTATAATTTATCAATCAACTAAGAAATGATAACAAGTTTAATTAGTTTATATGGTCAATAAACCTATTAATGTAATAGTCAGCTAGCAGCTATAATCAATATAATCATTAATTTAGTTCAGGCCCAATAAAAAGGCTTTAGTTCAGGCCCAATAAAAAGCCCACGTAGGAACACTTGCATCCCTTGGCGAAATACAATTTAAGCCCGGATTGGCATTAGCCTTTGGTAGTTTCATTCTTTATCTTAAGAAATCATCTTGGTATATTCATTCATATAAATGGACCACCATATATGATTTCCTTTTACCATGAAAGGAAATCCCACCGACACCTAATTTTTACATGGATGGCAGCTGACGTGGCGATGAAGTAAATCATTGCTCATGTCGGAGCAAACAATACACTCACCTAACTTGAAAAGGGCCTACATTCAAATTTGGCTAAAGATAGCGAGAGAGCAGTTTTAACTTCATGCAGCGCACATATAATAAAGTCAAAACAGCTCTGCATATGATTTGTACTATGTATGAAACAAAAGCTGCTCGGTCAATATATTTACCCTTAATTCTTTACATGAACATTGTAATATTATATATGTAAGGAGATCTCATTAAATGTATGTTGTGATGTTGTATGCTACATTTTTAACTTTTTTATAGATTCTTAAATGCATGTAAATTTGAGATTTTAATATTAAATAACACCTAGCAAACAGTTAATATTTGTTACTTTGGAACGTGATAGGTGATAGGTGTTAGGCTTGAGTAACAGAGAAAGAGATTGGTCACTGGACAGAGCCTTTAATTGATGGGCATCATATCAAATTTGATCAAACATTAATTAGTTTCTCCAATTGAACCTCATGGTTGAAAGAGATCGCAGGTTAAAAGAATATAGTCAATTTTATCGGTTGGAATTAATTGCAGTATGGGCTTCTACTAAGGCCTTTAAAGGCTTTAAATGGGCCTGTCCTTACAATGGACTCTTACGGCATTAAAAGTTGTCAGAGTCGACCGAACACAAAATTATAATCAGATTCCAACTAAATTTTCGTTAATATTTGATTTTTTTACCTCCATCGTACCTTTCTTTTTTAATTTTCTAATAATTAAAATTTAAAATTTATACATTAAAATAAAACCGTTAGAGGTAATTTATATTATTTAATTTCTCCACATGCACATAGAAAATTTTCGCTTTGTAATTTTAATTTTATATGAATCAATAAGTTGAAAAATCAACGTCCAAAAACTCAACAATCTTGTTTCATACACCGGATTACATAAAGGTGTTTTTATTCATGGCGTACATAGTTTGGGAAATAAATCTGCTGTTATTCCAAAGGGATAACAAGACCCTGTTATTCCTATCTTAGCTGTTGACCTTTGTCGAGATTCGCACATGAGAAAACAGTTTCTTGAGATTGGCACTTTACTTATACCAACCATTCAAAAAATTTCACACACGAATCTCAAGGAATTTTTATTCATGTGCGAATCTCGACAAAGGTCAACAGTTGGGATCGAAATAACAGAATCTTGTTATCGATCCCTTTGAAATAACATCAGATTTATTTCCCAGATTTTGTGTAGAAGACGGTAAAACTATTTGATTACGTATGATAAGTTGAGATATGCAAACAAAGTAATGCAATTTGTGTGATTTAAAATATATTTTGCATGAATCTTTTTATTGCTTTTAATGTATTCAGCTCTTTCCTCGTACATCTTATCAAGTTGCAATTTATTAAAAATTACCTAGTATTATAAATTTTGACACAATATATGAAGTATAATTTATTCAATTTTCTCCTATTATAAATATATTAGTGAAAATCAATGCAGTTGGTTTTAGAAACTTATTTATTCATTTTAAAAAATTTCCTATTAGATAAGTCTCGAGTCTGGACATGAAGTACTCAAATTAATATTAATGATAGCTTACAACTTGAATTGGCAAGTTGGATCGGGCGCCATATCTATCTACAGTGGAAAAAACGTGTCGTGATTATCACACTGTGATTTTGGTTTTTGTGCCGTGCCATGCTATGATCAAGTTAATTTTTCACGTGTCGTGCCGTGCCGTGATCAAAATGTCAAGGGGTGGTCACGACATGCGAATAGTCACGCCGTGCCTAAACGTGCCGTGACCATTTAATCATAATTTATGTTACTTTATTCAAGATTCACCATTAAATCAATATCTAATGGTCCTAATTACACGTGACTCGCGTGACTACGTGTCGTGCCATTCCGTGATAAAATCTTTCACGTGCCGTGTCGTGCCGTGTCAAAATTTCAAAAGATGAGCACGGCACGCAAATGATCACGGCACGAAACATGCAAGTCATGACACGTAACTGACAAGCATGCCGTGCTGTTCCGTGCCGTAACCGTACTGTTTCGTGACGGATTTAATTGTACTGATCCGGTAACGTGAGGGATGTGAATTTAGCCAAGTGGCCTTATCAGGTTTGTTTGACCGTTGACTGATAGATTTCCATCGGAAAGCGTGCTTTGACGTGGCATAATCAGCCCAAGTTGGGAATGCACGCCTACCAAATACCAATATACCAGATCTGTAAATAGAATTTGTGTTTAGTGTAAACTTTTTTTTTTTTTATTATTGAAATGATTAACTGAATTGCAACCTTAGATTTAAGGTGCTACATACAAATTTATATCTCAAATTATTAATTGATTGAAGGTGGCTAAATTTCATTTGACTGATCTGTCGTCTGGCTTATTCTAATTGATTTAGATTAAATTGCAAAAGTATACTTTACTCTAAATTAAAGTAGGAGATCTCATTAGGATACAAATCTGTTCAAATTCTCAGTGAACAATAATTATAAAATTTCTATTTTTTCGAATCCAGTTGTCCAACTGTTTTGAGATTCGTGTACAGAAAAACTATCTGTTTTAAGATTCATGCATGAATAAAATTTGACAACTGAATTCAGAAAAACAAAAATTTCAAAAATATTGTTCACTCATGAAAATTTCAGCAAATCCTATTCCGATCTCACTAAATGCATGTTGTGCTGTTATATTATACATTTTAACTTATGTATAGATTCTTAAGTGCGTGTAAATGCATCTTGAAACATGAGAGACATAACCTTTGTTGAGAAATCTTACTTTCCAATTGAGAACCACCTCGCCAATGAATATCGAATCAAATTTAGTATGATGTTCAGTCGAAATTGTTCAATCTATATTAAAATTCATATAAACAATTTCAAAATTTGTGCAGATCACACATTTTAAAATTGAATGTCTACTTTATGTCTCTACTTTTTAAATTTCTAATATATTTTTTTAAAACTTATATATGAAAATAAACCTTTAGATGTGATCTATATTATTTATCCAGTATTTACATAAAAAATTATCACTTTTCAATTTTGTTTTTATACTAATTAATAAGTTGAAAAATTAACATCCATAATTTATCCAGATTAATGTATTTTTGTTAGTTCTTGATACTAATCAAAACAAAGTCAAAATATCGTAATCTTTTACATGTGCATAAAAAAATGATATAGATAAATACTAACAGTTTTATTTTTTATATTTGTGTTTTAATTTAAGTTATTAATGTTTAAAAAATAGAGATATAATGAAGACACAATAAGTGGAGGCATTTGAACCCACTCTTATTAAATTTATTTATTGATTGATTTCCATTGGATTGTACAGTTTGGGACTTCAAAAGACGTTATATATATATAAATTAATTGAGGATCTGATTTTAAGTTTGAGGCCTAATAATCCTCTTTGTCAATTAAAACAAAATCTTAATTAGACATTGGTGAAAATCAAGTAACTCCAGTTGGTTTTACAAACTTATTTTTGTTCATTTTGAAATCTTCAAAATTTAATATTTTTTAATAAATTGTTTTATCCCTTGGTTATACATTTTATAATGAAGCAGAGTTCTGCTGCTTATTTTCAGGTCAAGATAGGGATATACATCAATTCTACTTGCTTTTAAATAATATTTGTAATATTATGTAATGAAATCTAATTAAATTTATGTGCTGATGTTGTATATTAGATTGTTAACTTCTATATAAATATTTGTGTAAATTTGAGGTTTTAATATTAATAATGAATGCATTTCAAATTTGGTTTTAATATTAATAATATTAATATTAATGAATGCAATTGCACTGATAAGCATTGAACCAAAGTCAAAATCAGTTCGATATCTGATTGTAGTTGTACGATTCATATATTTGGTTTCATATAAAATGATTTTGATTCATATTATTAAACCTTTGTTGGAAACCACTCAAATTGATAATGTCGACACCTACAATTTTCATGAAATAATCTCTGAATCCAATATTTTTTTAGTTGTTTACTTTCGTGAATGGTGAAAACTGCTGGCATCATCACAATTTGACAAAAATTTACTCAGATCTCTTATTTGTTTATTTATTTATTTATTTATTTTGTACTTAGATAAAGAAAAAACACGGTTTTTTTTCCTGATAACATTGCAATAAAAGAATTCTTTTAGATAGAAAGATGAAATTTTAACCTTCTAACTTTTATTTAATGTTCATAAATAATTTTTTATTCAGATTTTGAACCCACATATTTTTATACAAAGAGTGTTATCCTTCCTTACGGGCTGTTCGGCAACAAATGATTAAGCTTCCTTAAGACTTAATCAACTTATTTTAACTTTCTTAGCCGTTTAATCAGCAACTAGATTAAAAGTTGATTCAAAAAATATATGAACTCGTTTCTTCTGCTAATTGGCTCCATCCACTACGGATTTAATACAAAGCACATATTGAAATATATATAAGACCTTCATTGATAATTGAAGAGCCTAGTCAAATCAAAATCATAAAAGTTTGTGTCATTTCCTAATTTAATTCAAGGATGGATGACAAGTTGAGAACACCACTAATAATGTAACCCTAGCTACCTGTATTAATGCCGTTAGATTCTCAAAAGAATATATCCAAAATTTAATTTGTTTCTTACAAGCCAAGACATATAATTTGTTTCTTACAAGCCAAGACATATAATTGTAGGAGGTGCTATCAAAGGTAAAAGACATGTCTTAATTTAGACTGACAATTTTTTTTTAGCATTAGAAAATCGTCAAAACTATATATTCCAAGACATGTCTTAACGAATAACGAATAATATTAATCACTAAACTAAAAATAATTCTTAATTAGGAAGAGTTCATTTAATGCCCTTCTAAGACTTTGTCAAAGAAATATTTCTAGGATCTCATTGGCTGAATTAACACAATTCGCAAAATTATAAAAAAAAAAATCTAAAATTCATTACTAGATATAGTATTTTTGAAGTCCAATAATAATCATTATTAAAGAATTGGTCTTTAATTTGATAAATAAATGTCCTCCTCTAAGTTTGAAATTAAAAAAAAATTATGAATATATAATTTTGAAAGATTAGACCTTTAATTTTTGTCATCTAAAAACTATAATTATTAGAACATTTTTATATTCACCTTTATCAATAACATGTTATATTGTTATTAATTACATCACTTTCCAGAACTATTTTTACTAGCGGTTACTTTATGCTTTTACTGACCTTAGCATTAGGTCAATAATTGTTAGCAAAATCAGTTGTGATATTGATAAAAGAGTAGAGTTAAAATGTCACATTACTTTCCTACCTAACTATGTCTTACATCCTTATTTTTTTTTTTTTTTCAAAATCCAAACTAGTCGATTCAAATAGCTCAATATATATATGAGTTGGGCTATGGAGCATTGCAATGTATATGCCCTTTTGTACATTGGACTGCAAACTATTGAATTTGAAGTTCAAATAGTCAATCTAGAGGGCTCAACATGTTCTCCGTATCAACATTTACTTGGAGACCAAATTTTATATTTTTTGGAAATTTTTTACTATTTTTTTAGAATTTTTGAAAATCGTTGTTTTTCAGAAATTTCTGGACCATAGAAAAACAGTGATTTAAAAAAAATAAAAAAAATAGCAAACAATTTCCAAAAAATTTAAAATTTGATCTCCAAATACATTTTAATATGGATATTAAATTGAACGGTTTGGATCGGTTGTTTTGAAGTCAAAACTAACGATTTATACAAGACGGCCAATATATTGCAATGCACCATAGCCCAACTATATATATATATATATATATATATATATATATATATATATATATAGTGCTTGGCTATTATGCTTATATAAGCATATGCCCACATATGCTTAAATAAGCATTTTTGCGTTTCCAATGTTCAAATGGTCGATCCGACCGTTCATCTTGTTCTCCATATTAATATGTGCTTGGAGACCAAATTTTACATTTTTCTGAATTTTTTTACTATTTATTAAGCCACTTTGAAAATTGCTGATCATATGATCTAGAATTTTGAAAACACTGTTTTTACTGTTCATCCAGATCAGCAATTTTCAAAGTGGCTTAATAAATAGTAAAAAAATTCAGAAAAATGTAAAATTTGGTCTCCAAGCACATATTAATATGGAGAACAAGATGAACGGTCGGATCGATCATTTGAACATTGGAAACGCAAAAATGAGTTATAAGCATATGTGGGCATATGCTTATATAAGCATAGTAGCCAGCTCCTATATATATATATATATATATATATATATATATATATAATGGCTAATATACAAACGTTTGTTCCTGGACTCAGGAACAAACGGTTCGGTTCTCCGATTTTCAAAGTCCAAACAATCGATCCAAACCGTTAGATATTCAATCTATATTAAAATGTGCCTGGGGACCAAATTTTACATTTTTTAGAATTTTTTTACTATTTATTAAACTGGTTTGAAAACCGCTGATTTTATTAAACTTATGCACCATTGAAAATCAGCGGTTTTCAAACCAGCTTAATAAATAGTAAAAAAATTCTAAAAAATGTAAAATTTGGTCTCCAAGCACATTTAATATAGATTGAATATCTAACGGTTTGGATCGACTGTTTGGACTTTGAAAATCGGAGAACCGAACCATTTGTTCCTGAGTCCAGGAACAAACGTTTGTATATTATATATATATATGTGTGTGTGATCTCCATACTAAAATGTGTTTGGAAACCAAATATATAGAAAATCAAGGTTTTTCAGAAGATTTTGGACTATAAAAAAATAATGATTTTGTATCTATCTAAAAATTAGTAAAAAAAATCTAAAAAATATTAAAATTGGTCTTAAAGCACATTCATTATGGATATCATATTGAGCGATTCGGATCGACTGTTAGAACTTTGAAAATGAAGATAATAACATGATTGGGGCAAAAACACGCCATTACAGTGATCAAAATAACAAATTATTACAACCCCGGACTCAAAACACACCATTAATTACAGTGAATAAATCTTTTATCTATGTAATAAGATCTCTATATCACCCACAAAAACTACAGTTTCAACTGCAAAAAACAAATACCTTTGATGTTGCTACTTCTTAATTAATTATATCTTTTCAAGTCATGATAGAGATGCACCAACATCAACTAATTAAACAAAACCATCAATGACATAGTTATTAGAGAATTGTTTTATAATTTTGTTGAAATTGTTTTATACTAAATCAAGATTTCCAAAAATGAATGCATTAAAATTATGTAGTTAATTAGATTTGTTATTTTCTACCACTTAATCGATCTATTATAAATAAGCTACAAAAATCATAAAATTTTGTGTACACGCATCTCTCATGACATTAAACAGGACCAACAATGTGAAATCGACATTTAATTTTCAAATTTTGAAATATAAACAAAAACAAGTTTGTGTAGTTTGTGAAATCAAACACATATGAATTGGAATTTTTCTCATAATGTTTTGTCATAAACCAAAGCAAATCATATGAATAATAAAAGTTCATGGAACAAGGGGCTATGCAGAAAAATGAAGGAGATTCTCCTCATCTCGCAGTTTGTTATTTGGAGAGAACGGTGTGCGAGAATTTTCAAGATCAATCAAAAGATATACACATCTTGGTGGAAGTGCATCAATTATATTATTTTTGTTTTTATGTTTTCTTTTAAAAGGTTTTTATCTGTAAAACCAAAACTTTTCTTCAATCAATATACAAATAAGAGCTCGATTTTTATTTTTCCTCAAAGTTCATAGAACAAAACCTGTCACTGTTTTGTGAGTGATTGTTTTTTTTTCTGATTTGTTTTCTAGTTTTAATAAAACCAACTGTTGTAATTGAATCGCATGCTCTTAGCTAGCAGGCAATGACAAACAACACTAACCAAAAGGAGGGACCATATGATATTTGCTAGTACAAAATTTTAAGGATTATTACAAAGATGCAATGTATGTCGACAAATATATTTTTCATAAATGGTGACGGAGCACATGCTATAACAAGTGATGATTAATTATAGATGAGAGGTTGCAATCCATACAGATTAGCTTTAGCTATATATATATACTACTGCAGTACAGTAGCTGGTAATTTTTGTAAGCGAAAAGAGAAGAGATTTAAGAAAGTAAATTATTATTACAAATTTTTTTCAGCTTTACATGTATCTTTATTTATAGAAGAAATAAAAAAACTAGCCGTTACACTATAAACGTATTCTATTTAATTACAACCACTATCTCCTAGTTTATTAATTATATGACACAATTCTCTACAACTAGCCGTTACAAATCAAATTTGAAAACTAGCCGTTTATTTTAACACTCCCTCTCAAGCTAGGAATGTATATATCGTACAATTCTAGGTTGCTTGTATTTTCTCAAATGGACCCGGATTCAAGCCTTTGGTGAATATATCTGCGAGTTGATCTTTACTTTTTACGTATGGTGTTTCAATTTATTTTGCTTGAACTTTTTCTCTAATAAAGTAGCAATCCACTTCTATATGTTTTGTTCGCTCATGAATACAGAATTTGAAGCTATATATATGTCGTGCCGAATTGTTGTCGCAATATATTTTCATTGGTTCTTGAGTTTTAAATCTCATGTCTAATAGGAGTTGTTTTATCCATGTTAGTTCATTTGCGGTTGATGTCATGGCACGATATTCGGCTTCGGCGCTTGATCGTGCTACAACATTTTGTTTCTTGTTTTTTCATATGACTAGATTTCCGCCTACAATGTGCACAAACCGGTTGTCAATTTTCTATCGAAGCTTCCGGCCCAATCTGCATCGGAATAGCCACATATATCATTAGAATTATTATTTTTCATCCAAATACTCTTACCGGGATTATTTTTTAAAAACCTCAAAATTCTATTTACCGCTTCTAAATGTGTTGTTCTTGGTGAGTGCATGAACTTACTAATTTGACTTGTGGAAAATGAAATATCCGGACGAGTAATCGTTTGATAGATTAATTTTCCAACAAGTCTTTGAAATTGATTTATGTATTTTAAAGGTTCCATCTTCACTATTTAATTTGCATTTGTTGTCAATTGGGGTAGAGGCCGGTTTACAACCAAACTTACCGGTTTATTTTAATAAATCAAGTGTATATTTATTTTGAGAAATAAAAAGTCTTTTATCCGAAGAGGCTATCTCTATTCCTAAAAAATATTTAAGATATCCTAAATTTTTTATGTCAAAATTTTCTTTTAGTTGTTTCTTAATTTTTGAATTTGCTCTAAATTATTTCTGGTAATTATGATATCATCTACGTATACTAAAATGAGAGTTGTTTGACACCATCATATTTAGTAAATAAAGAATGATCAGCATTACTAATTTTAAAATTACAACAAATTAAATAAGAGCTAAAGTTGTCATATCATGCCCGTGGAGATTGCTTCAATCCATAAATTGATTTATTAAGCCTACAATTCAAGTTAGAGTTGTTTTTCAATTTATGACCGGGTGGTAGTGTCATATACACCTCTTCTTCAAGTGTTCATTAAAGAAAGACATTTTATATATCCATTTGGTAGAGGTCCCAACCATTGTTCATGACAATAGAAAATAAAATTCTTACGGTATTCATTTTTTACACCAGTGCAAAGGTTTCATTATAGTCTATGTCATAGGTTTTGGTTAATCTTTTAGCTACAAGTCTTGTCTTATACATTTCTATGGTACCATCACTATTATATTTGGTTTTATATACCCATTTACAACCAACCGGTTTTTTATGCTTTGGAAGGAGGACAATTTTCCAAGTTTCATTTTGTTCTAAGGTTTTTAATTCCTCATCCATAGTCTTACACCAAATTGGACTTTTAATTGCTTCTTGGAAATTTTTTGGTTCCAATTCTTTTTCAATATTAGTGAGAAATGTGTAGTATTCGGTTGAAATATTTCATATGACACAAAATTTTCTATTGGATATTGTACCGAATAGGTTACATAGTCTCTAAGTCTAGTTGATGGTTGTCGTTCCCTAGATATTTTTCTCACCGTTAAAACTTCTTCCGTTTTATTTTCATTTGTGTTATTAATAGTCTCATTTCTTGATTATTATTCTCAACTTGATGGTTATTTTTAGGAACAAAATTCAAATTATCTAAGTAAGGCAATATTATTTTGTCATTTTGATTATTGAATATTGTTGATGAATTGTTTTTCTTTGAAATATGGTTCATTTTCAAAACATATAACATTTCTATAAAGATACATTTTTTTATTAATTGGATCGTAACATTTATAACCTTTTTTATAAGATGAGTATTCTAAGAAAATAGTTTTTGTGATACAAAATCAAGTTTGTCACTTCTTTTGATATGTACGAAGCTTGTACAACTAAATACTCTCATATGGTCATAAGTGATTTTTTGTAGATAAAGAATTTCTAATGGAATTTTGTTTTCTAAAATAGCACTAGGTAATCTATTGATTAAATGAGTGGCACAAAGTACGGCATCCGACCAATAAATTTTAGGAACATTATTTTGAAATAATAAAGATCATGTCATCTCTAATAAGTGTTTATTTTTTCTTTCCGATACTTCATTTTGTTCGGGAGTATTTATACAAGTTATTTAATGTATAATACATTTTCCTCTAAAGAGATTTGAAATTTTTTTTATTGATAGATTCGGTTCCATTATCCGATCTAAAATTTTTAGTTTTGCATTAAATTGTGTTTCTAAAAGGCATAAAAATTCATAAAAACAATCAAACACTTCATCTTTAGATTTAAGTAAATATAGCCAAGTTGCTTTTGAAAAATCATCAATAAATAAAACAAAGTATTTGAGTCCATTATATGAATCAATTGGGGCCGGTCCCGATACATCAGAATGTACTAAATCAAAAATAGCTTTACTTATGCTAGTAGAAAGAGAAAAATGAAGCTTTGTTTGTTTTGCCAACTTGTAAATTTCACAATTAGTACAATTTAAATTTTTAAAATCTAAGATACTATTTAAAATCTTGTCGGAATGATGCCCAAGTCTTTTATGCCAAAGATCAGAGTTAATAAATATTGCGGAAGTACAAAGATTTAATTTGTTGGAGTTGAAAATATAATGTTCATTTTTAAGAAACCCTTCACCAATCTTGATGCCGGTTCCGGTCCTGAAATACAACATTTTTACAAGAAAATATTACATTACAATTTAATTTTTTGTGTTAATTTATTTATAGAAAGTAAGTTTACAAGAAATGTCTCTAAATACAAAACATTTTTAATTTGTTTGTTACACAAATTAATTTCTCCTATATCATTTATTGTTGCCTTTATACCGTTTGCAACCAATACATATTTATTACCATTGGTCGGGTTGAGGTTTGACAATAGTTGTTTGTTGTTCTCCATTGTTTTGTTGTCGTTGTTTCTTCGGGGGTTAGCCTGTTTGGATCGTTGATTTCTGATTTTTTATTTTCACCAGTGATGTATTCTAACATCTCTCGACCACTCAGGGTCCTGGATGTTGCCCTCACCCATGACACGTAATTAGCTTCGAGAAGTTCGTTGCTTCTTCTTGAGCCATTTTTCTTGCTGAAATTTGTTGCAGTTTTTTTTATTTTTTTCGGTCACAGAGTCTTTTGCTCTGATACCATATTAATTTTTGTAATAGAGAAGACGAGATTTAAGAAAGCAAATTATTATTGCAAACTTATTTTCAGTTTTACATGTATCTCTATTTATAGAAGAAATAATAAAACTAGCCGTTACACTATGAACTTATTCTATTTAATTACAACCATTATCTTCTAGTCTATTAATTACATAACACTATTCTCTACAACTAGCCATTACAAATAAAATTTGAAAACTAGCTGTTTATTTTAACAGGAGCAGTGTGGTATTCATTGTACCAGAAAACAGGGGTTTTCTAATAATTAGAAGGGTAAGCTCATCCATTATTTGTGTCCATGCTAGATACACATCTGATACTGTTAGCCATGCAATATATGTATGCATGTATGCTGCTGCATTAGAGATGGATCTCAACTTGTTGAAATAATAACCTTCAAAAAATCTTGTATTGGATTGTTTTTTCTTATGATACAACAACAACAACAACCACCAAGCCTCAAGTCCCAAACAAGATCTCAAAATATTTCTCAACTTCATTACATATTTTTCATATGTTTTGTAATTTTTAATATCTTATACAGGATTTGTTTTAAATACAAATTCAGATATGTGTACATATATTGTTTAACTTTGTATAGAAAGAAAAATTATCTTAACTATTAGATTAAAAACTGGTATTTATGTCAATCAAAAGTATTTCCTTGTATGTGCTTTTATCTTAGGTCAAGCACGAGTATTATTTAATTTGCAAGGTTCCTTTCTGTGCCTTTACTGATGCACTGATTAAAAATCACTAATTAATTGTTGCAAATTGTACAATTTTCTCGTAAAATAAACGATAGTGATGCTAAAAGAATTGCCATAATAATTGAACCTAGAATTAAAAAAATAATGTATGTTTAATGGGTCTAACTAACATCATTCATCTCAAATATATTAAATAAGTTTACAGACATTATCTTTTCCTCAATTTTGTAATTGAAAAACCTCCCATGGCAATATTAAAAGAAATGAAAACAAAAATGGTAGATAGTTACGTAATGTGGGCCCATGATGGTATGGTTAGTGGGTAGAGATTGGGTCAATTTCAGAACAGTCTGTGACTAACCATGGTCGGCTCATGGGCCCACAAACCAGCCCATACCAGGACAGATATAATTTCTCACAAGCCATTAAGAGTTGTAATTAATCAGGAGGTACTAAAGTGCCAACTGTTAGAATGCAGATATAAACCCCAAATTAATGTAGTGGGTGTGGTCTGTTGAGCATTAATTAGACCAAATTTTATCTACATGAACCTTACAACTATCCACACGAATCTTGATGCAGATTGAATGGCATCCACCACCCACATTTTGTAAATTAATTGGATGAGAAGCTGATTAATTACTGTGCTGCATGGGTGATTTTGCACTTGCCACTAAGAAGGAAATATATTTAATTATATACAAGTGAAATAAACTATATAATTTGAGAAGAAATGTGACAAAACAGTTTCTGGGTGGAATTAAGTACCATAATTAATCAACTCTGACAATTTCCAACAAAATGATGAAAGTTCTTTTTTTTTTGAAGAAAAAATATAAGATGGAAGTTATAAACTTGTGAATATATTATTGTTTCTTGGACTTGGTCAACAAACATTGAAGCATAGAAATTTTTTTTTTACAAAATTGTAGTGTTGCGTAAAAATCAAACAGCATATATTAATTTACCATGCACTCAAAATTCCAACTTAATTATGTTACTTATGTGAAAATTACTTTAAATTCAACTTTCAGAAAGTATTTTTTTTTAAACTAAAAATCAGACATAATCTATAACGGCGTTCAAGTTGACCAATTATTGAACTCAACTCCTAAATTTGATCACAATTTATATATTTCTTCCTTCTTATAGATCTTATTTTAATGAAGACATGCTGCATATATATGTTTGTTGGATTTGTTATATAAGCATTTTTTATAATTATAATGTACTATCATTTGTATTTCTCAGATCCTTGTTTTCTGATTAGGGTGTGTAATGAGCCATTAATTATCCACTGGCTATAAAAAATGTTTTCTTTTTTTATTATGTGGAATCCTATTTCTTAATTATATTCAACATCACATATTTAAACAACCACCAAGAAGCAGCAATAATATCTTAGTGTCTCTTCTGCCCAAAACAAGTACAAAATTTATATATCTTGATACTTTTGATTCCTAATTTACAATTGACCTACAACCATATATAACAAAAAGATGAAACACCTTTTTCTCCTTATTGTTAAATTATCCAGAAGGAATAAAAACCAATAGAACAAAAAATTTCATATATACCTTTTAATTGTCATGATGTTTACCATCTACACTTGACCTCCCTTGGTCCCGATCGAACTCTTACAATGCGCAATGGCGGCTTCGATCGCATTCTGTAGCTCCTCCATCGTGCTTTCATTCGAGGAAGAAGAGAGCTTATTTATCGAGCCCATGGAAAAATGCCCACTATGCGAAGGAGACCCTCTCATAGAAGCCGGGGCTGATCGCTGCCCCCTCGTTCTCCTTCTCCACCGCTCTCTTTCTCTCGGGACCGAAAAGGAATGCGGTCTCTTCTGTAAATCTCGCCTTTCTCTTTCTCTTCTATTGTTTGAGAAAATATTCTCAACCATGCCCATAAACTTCTTCAACACTTGACCCAATTCCAATCTCTTCTTGTTCGCTTTCGTCTTGTTATCGTTCCTTAATTCAGTATCTTCGTTCTTCGCACGCCAAATTCTGAATATATCGGACATCGATTTGGGCTTTGTTTTTGTTGTCTCGCTTTTGCTGCTAAAATTTGATGTGTTGTATCTTCGGCTGAGATCGCTCTCTACACGGTCTAGAGGGATAGTGAAGTTTTCTGCTGATGAATTTGAATTGCGGGGCCGTGTTTTCGTGTTGGAAACGGCTTGGAGAGGCAGAAGTTGGCCACCCGAAAAAATTTTGTCGGCCGGTGATAAATCAAATGTTGCAAGAGAAGACGTCGATGCATTGTCGTTGCAACTATTGGTGATGTTAAGTGATGGGGTGAGAGGGAGAGGGGTGGTGGATTGGAGAGAGATTGTAAAAGAGAATTCATGAGAGGGAGAGACAGTGGAGGAGGGAGGTGGAGGGGATGATACCTTATCTTCTATTTCTTTCTTGTTTTCTCTTATTAGCAAATGTTTTGGTGAGTCCATGGAATTTTTGGGAGAATGATGTGTGGGGGAGGAGATAAGGGAATATATGATGAGAAGGTTGGTGCCTTTATTTATTTATTTTTCACTTGTAGTTAGTATATAAACTAAGGTAGTTATTGGATATTAGTTCTTTAGAAGGTGAAGCATTCAATGTGGCATTGTGTGAAGATGATGAACAGGAAATATATATGGTTCAATTAATATTTTAATTTTTGTTTTCTAACTTGCGTCATGTTGGCCACCAATGTAGGCCAATTATACAACATGAATGTTTTTATTAACCGTTGTTAATTGTCTTTCAAGATTAGTTGTAAATTATTAAAATTTCACAAAAAGGTAGCTTTACACAACCATCACTTTCCTAGTGGAATGTTTGTGCAAGTTTAATAACAAAATAGTTTATAACTTGCACTGTATAATTAACTTGTAAATTAAATCTAACAAGCTAATTAATCTTGAGAACTTGTCAAAATTTAGCATATTAGGTAACTGCTACTATATAAAGAGAGGTGTCCTTTCATGGCACATTAAATATATTTTTTTATTAAAATGCATTTATTGAAGGTGTATAGATTGAGTCAACGTGCATGGTTATTCTTGGTTGATCTCATCATGCATATATGCACCACAAATCAATTAATAAAAATTACAAGGGATAAAATTTTCCAAGCCATGCATGTGATCATAGTTAACCCCATAACGCATCCAACTAAGAGGTCATGGTGTCACGTAATATCATTGGAAATTTGGAAAAATGTATGAAAAGATTAAATGATTTTTTGTTTTTATCTATTATTCTAGTGTGTGTGTATATATATATAGAGAGATAGAGTACGGCTAACACGCTTCCTCTAGTATATCAACAATATGCTTCCGGTCTTCAAAATCTATTGAATGGACTTTAAACGACAAATTCAAACCGTTCAAACCAATCTCCTTACTAAGAGCTTCTTTTCCATATAAAAAAAATTTAATTTTTGAATTTATTTACTATCAAGTCAAGTGGTCAAATAAATGAGCAAAATAGTGCATTAAAATGCGCACAATATCCTTCATATTTTGACCACTTGACTTGATGGTAAATAAATTCGAAAATTAAATTTTTTATATGAAAACGAAGCTCTCATTAAGAACATTGGTTTGAACGGTTTGGATTTGTCGTTTAAAGTCCATTCAATAGATTTTGAAGACCGGAAGCATATTATTGATATACTAGAGGAAGCGTGTTAGCCGTACTCTATATGTGTGTGTGTGTGTGAGAGAGATATTGTGATGGGTTTTCTTATAATTCTACGGTGCTGACAAATTACATTGAGTCCGTCCATAATTAGCCATAATTTCCATTTTCCAGTCAATGGTCAGCTGCCATGTGGCGTCCAATATTTCCATGTAAATATAGTCTGACACAATTTGGATAATTTTATACGTACATGTGTTTTAAATTTGAAAGCTTCAACAAAATCAGTCTTTAATAGTAATAATTAATGTCTTTTATTATGTGAAATGATTGTTGGATTAAAATTTAAATGAAGAATATTCTCGTTTAAATAAAAAAGTGTTGAAAATATTAAATAATTAGATTGTTTGATCTTCAACTTTTATAAATATTAATGTTGCATGAACTAAGTGATTTGAAAATTTTGGAACAAGAGGTCAAACAAAATAGCGGCTCCATGTCGTCTTAATTTTCTCTATATATATATATATATATATTCTACACTTCTACTAGTAATTACGTATCTTCTTTTGTAATTGATAATTAATACATAGCTCTAATTTTTTATTTAGTGACAAAATTAATATTTCTTCGTATTAGAAAATTATTGTTTTTTTGTATTAGAGGTTGTAGGTTCAAAATTCAATTATAAATTGAATTTAAATTAGTTTAAAAAGTTTGACCTTTAATCTTTACTCAAAAATAATTATATTTGAACTAAAACTATTGTTCGTGATCAACTAAGGTGTGATATCGTGGATTTTTATATTAAATTATACAATATAATCTTAGTTTAGTTTAAAGTTTTACAAAGTATTAGAGTCAGTAGTGTAAATTTTTTGTAATTGTATACTATTTTTTCTTAAAAATTAAAACAAAGTATTATAATTTTTGTATTTGAAGAAAACAAATGGGCAATTAATTAATTAACCCTCATATAATCTCCTTCCCTCGGCCACCCTGAGCCTGAGTCCTGAGCGTACAGAATTCGGATCCAGTGAAGTAACTCAATTTTTGAGTTTTAAATCGGGACCATCTGATTCGGATCCGAGACTATTCATTCCGAAGTGGAGCGCACACATTCCGACGACGGATTCGAATTCGGAGATGATCTCGAGCGATAGAATCGAATCGGATGGTCCCGATCGAAAACCCAAAAGTTGGGTTACTTATGGGATCCGGACTCATAACATGCACATGCATCATTCTTCTTGTCAGAGAGGTTATTAATTACCATTTTATAACAGAGCTTTTTTTGCTTCATTCAGCGCACAAACTATATTCTGCTCTTTTTAGATTATAGAGTCCGTTTGCTGCACGACGTCAAAACTACTCTGTTAAAATCTTTACCCGTGGTATCATTGAAACTACAAATTATTCCATATTGGAACATCGAATTAATTTTGGACTGTATGAACTTCTTTTTTTAGATGAAAGACTAGATGAACTTATTTTGTATCAAATACAATGCATTGTCTTACTCAATTTGATATAGCTGAAATTTTATGTATACTCTTCTAGAATTCTAGTATTACATACGTTTTCTCCAAAATTACAAATATCACCTTATAAATAAATAAAACTCTATTTTATCTTCATAAAATTTCAAAATTGTATATTACTCGTATCAAAATAACCAATATAGGCATTGATACGTTCTATCTCGGGAGATGAGGCCGTATGTAAAGGTGGACTGGGCTGGATTCGCCCTGCCAAAGGATGGCAGGCCGAAGTGTGGATCGAGTTAGGAACTCGGGGAGAGTTGTGAGAGATTCGGACTCTAACCTGTATGATCTCTCTCTTAGTAAAAGTTGTCGTCCCCGTCTAATGGGGATTTCTGCCTTATATAGTCCAACCATAACTGCCATCTCGGACGTTTATGGAGAACGTGGGCAGTTATGCCAGCCGTTACTGGGACGTGGGCATTAAGCTAGCCGTTTCCGCGACTATCCCGTATGTCGGTTGGCATGAGTCCATTTTCGGGCTATGTCATTTGAGGCCGTTTATTGGGCCCCGGCTTAGTGAAACTTTGGGCTTTTCATACGACTTCGGGTTGGCCTCTTAGAGAGGTCTGAATTCCGGTCTTTCATGGCCCAATTAAAACAAGTAAAATGGCATGGAACATGGCCCAGGCATTTATACTTTCACAACATAAAAATGATATATTTCTTCTATCAAAAAAAACTAATATAGTATATATGTATTCTTTCACAACATAAAAACTATCCTACTAAATCAAATTATTAAGACTAATACTTAACAGAAAAAATTATTTTTGACATGAAAATACGAAAGTATTTTAATCCAACTCATATCATATCCAACGAGATTAATGCATAATGAATCTATATCGTCCAGTCCGTGTTGGCACGAATATTAATAGAGTCTCGTACATTCCACCTCGGACTGAATTGGTCCGGATCACCACAGCATTCACACCCATCAGCGACCGGCCAAATCGGTCTCTGAAGGGTTTTTCGCCGGTCGCTGATGGGTTGACCGGTCGCTGATGACCTAAATCGGTAGCAGATTACTCGGACGCAGATGCTTCGTCGCTGATGACCACCTCGCTGACGTCACCGGTCGCTGAAGCTTCAGGCGCCGGTCGCTGATGCCTATTTTAGCGACCGATTAATTCTGTCGCTGATGCTGCGTGCTGACATGGCGCAAGATCATCAGAGACCGATTGGCCGGTCTCTGATGGGTCAAAATCGGTAGCAGAAGGTTGTTTTATTTTTTTTAATGTTTTTTTTGTTATTTTTCTTTTTCCCAATTGGTACGAAACGTACCAAGCAATGAATACATAATTCACAAGCAAATATACAATTTACCGTCGTCGTTTTCGATCGACAAATATATAATTCACATGCACACACTTGAACAATATAAAATACTGATACGACATCTAATATCTAATATCCAATATCCAACATAAACAAGAAATATGTAAAATACTACATAAACATCCAATATCAAAGTACGATATAAAAATAAAATATCTAAAGTACGACATACAGATCAAAACATCCTAAAACTAGTCATCTCCTAAATCATCACCGCTGTCATCCTGCTCATCGGGACAGTGTGAGCTAGAACCTCCCTGTGAGAATATAACTAAAGTTTTTAGGATTTACTGTTTATAGGGTTTACAATTTTTAAGAGTTTACTGTTCCGTCAATTGGTTTATCATACTTGGTGTTCTTATTGAATTGAAACATACTCCGAAATTGAAATTCGTACCTGATGAGGCGAAGAAAGTCCCATGTTACGCCTCATCTCCTCCATGAATTGGTTAAATACGTTGAGCTGTGGTTGAAGCACGCCCAACACCTGACTTGAAATCGCATTGATGTCTTCTTGTCTGAGAGGAGGCGGCGCCGAAGAATATGATTGCATTTGCGATTGCGATCGCGAAGAAGACGTCTGCGACGCACCTGGGCGATACATCGATCTCGTCTTACCTGAAATATTAAATCGAAGATCATTAATTATTCCGTTGTATAATTTAAATACAAATTTACACTTTTAAGTATGTGTATTTTACCTAGAGCACCGAGACCATAGTTATCGCCGTGAGCATTATTGTCTGTGTTGGTGAACCAGCATGTTCACTGAGCCCGTGGTTGCAAAAGAACCCTCTCCAGATGAGGCCCTATTTTGTTGATTTTGTCCGCTCCGCCTAGCGAACTCTTCTGTGCACCAATAGTCGCACAATTTGGGCCAGATATCCGCTTTTATCCAATCATAGGTGCTTGGCACCCCTCGATCCTTCCACTCCAAGATGCCATCTCCATACCTAATTTTTGCTTCTTCTTTGCACTTGTGAAGCAGATTTTGGAGAGCTCTGTTAGCTATGCTCGCAAATGTCTTCCATGCCGAATCCTCGTCCTCATCTGAGTGAAACTGATAGTGCGTCTGCATGCGTAATTAAAAAGTCGTTGGTTAGCTTAAAAAGAGAAACAATATGTTGCCAATTTAAAAATGATATTTTACTCACCAAAAACTCGGCCTTGACCCTATTTTGTACATCCACTGGATAGTCATCAAATTTCGTGCACACGGGAATAGTGGGCAATCTAGTTTCCGAAGGATAGTTAAAACGTGCTGCTTGAGAGATTATTTTGTTGATACCTTGTGTCACATCCACAACATCTCCAGCAAAAGCTCTGCAAATAAAATTAGTTTTGAAACAACTACAAATGAATAATGCTACAAACTCAGAAATGCACAAAAAAAGCTCGTACCTATAAGCGACCCGACGAATCACGGGTCTGTCCTCCAACCTTTGCGGCGGCTTAATATATGCATTTCGACCGCACGGAGGGTGCCTGGATCTACTGGAGGATGCCTCCTTCTCCTTACCCTTTCTGCTCGGCATACCTGCTTAGTTCCACTGGATTATGACATATACATTTATAAGCTATTGTATAAATATGACCTCAGTTCATTCAAGTAAAACAAAAAATTCAGATCTATACTTAAGACCCTCCAGATATCATCAATTGATAACGGACCCTCTAAAGCAAGTCATGGAATAAACACAAAATCAAAAGTGTTGTATCATCCATGCAACAGGACTTGTATACAACCATACAAGCGGCATCTACATAAGTTATGAATTTAAATTCTACAAACATCCGACAGAGAAATGTGCGAATACAAGCACCAACAGAAAAAGTGAAGGTTTTAACAACTCAACTTAACCAATTCACGATTCAATTCAAGCAATTAACTTAGATATACCAGCACCATACCATGTGATTCTGGTACATTAAAATCAGTCAGCCAATATACAAACTATACATAGGAAAACAAAATCATGACAAGTAGAGATACCATAACAGACGACAAAAAATGCTGTGCATATTATTAGTGCTAAATTTAGGTTGGAAACCATCAACATTTGAATGTTAAAATCATAATGTAGAACTAACAATAACAGAAAAGGCAAGTTAAGCATATGAAAAGGTTTGCACTTTTCAGGTTAACAGCCTCTGCTAAGTTCTCATAAAAAAAAAGGTTTGCAGGTTTATCTAGAAAAAAAAAATATTGCCAAGTAAAATAACCACCAAATCCAAATTTAATCAGTAATGGAAAGATTATACCATATACTAAAAAGAAATTATTAAGCTAACACTTAAATTTAGGCGCTCAAAAAGTTTATATATTGATCAGCATGAATATTATACCATTATGAACAGTACTAACATAAAAAATTACTGGATGTCTGGGACCACATGATAACTTCCAATTGACTGGTCTAAGCTTAAATAACTTACGTACAACAACAGAATCACCATTAAACCCAATGTAAAGGTGAACTATTCTTTGTAAAATTTGGTGAAATAAATCCACATGTTTCAGTTCACTTGAACAGTTCACTATTTACTGGCCTGTCAATAGATTTTAATGTACTCTGTGCGGTCATTGGCACCATACCAGCACCTTTAACCCGAAAAGGCAAAAGAAGCCAGTACCAGTAATGGTACTGGTACTGTCAAACCCAAGCGACCTGCAACCCAGCAAAACACAGGAACACAGAAACAGTAAATCGGGGCACAGCAGTACCAGGCACACACAAAGCACAGCCCCAAATTCATCGTCACACCGAGAAAATCAACAACTCGCGTGAGACGATCGCTAAGTCAAAAATTCACAAAAATGCCCCGTCAATCACACGATCAAAAATTTAAAAGGCGGCTTGAACGTTTACCCAAGAAAGGAGCAAATCACAACAGAGGGCAAAGCTCACCTCACGGCCGTCAAAGGAAAGGCGGCAAGCACCAAGAAAACAACCAAACCAAGAGGCAGCAACCGTCGGGTCGGGGTCGGGACGTCGGGATCGGGGTCGGGGTCGGGGTGGGGGTAGGGGTCGGGGTCAGGATCGGGGTCGTGGTCGCGGCGGGGATTCCAGCGACGGGGATCACACAGCGGCGGGGATCGGTGCGATATAGTTATTTATTTTTTGGCTAAAACCTAAACGCGGGAGACAGAGAAGAATTGGCGCTGGCGCTGGTTTTTTGGGGACACCCTTCAGAGACCGGGATATATCGGTCGCTGAAGGCTTTTTCGCCGGTGGCTGAAAGGTTTTGTCTCCGAAAACAGTTTATTTATTTTTTTTATTTTTTTTAGGGGTCTTCAGAGACCGGCGACCGGAACGGTCGCTGATACCGATCTCTGAAGACCTGTTTTGTTGTAGTGGATCTTAATCGGACGGCCAATATGCATTAACTCAAATTCTAAGTTAATGCAAAAGATATGTGTTCGTTTTGGACCATATTTTCAAGTTCCAATTGAGATTATAATTCCACAAGGAATTATATATGTTAAAAAACAGCCGGTACCATTATTTAGACCCAAAAAAAAAAGTGAAAACAGGAATATCTAGTTAGGATCTTTGAGTCTTTGACGCAATGACCTTATTCAGTATTATTCACACATGACTAGGAATTTAAATTTAGCATAGTGATAATCAAGTACATGTTGTTTGATAGGTGTAGCAACCAATGTATGAAAATGATTTGATGTGGTCCATGATCGGATGTACATTGTATATATAGTATATGAAAACCACTGGCACGTTTAAATGAATATATATATAAAAATATTCCTTCCAAATACAGCTCATATAGACACATAAGGTACTTCCGGCCCACAGGCCTACTATGTAACTAAAATAACTTCTGGTTAAAAGATATTGACATGTTGTTTTGATTTAATACAGTATAAAAATTATAATTTTTTTTTAATTTTATTGTCTATGCAGCATTGTCATATGTTTATATCGTTTACATTATTCTCTGTATTTAGTAATTAAACCATCATGTATTCTTTGAACAATTAGAATTACTTCCTGCATAGACAATAAAATTACTAAACGATATAGACAATTAAATTACAAGCTTGATTTTATTTTATTTTAATTAATTTAAATAAAATTAATATTAAAAAGGAATTTTATAGACATATAAATAGTTTAATAATCAAATTCATATAATTTGAGTATTGTTTGATGATACATAAAAAATGCTAATTTCAGACCAATGAAATTTTTTAAGTCATTTGATATACGACAAAATGTACATCAAATCTTGTTACTTTTTATAGACATAATACATGCATTAAATAGATCACGTCTAAAATATTGAATTGTAAATTTAAAAAAAAATTTAATTATCAAAATTATCAAAATAAATAATTTTCAGATACTCTCTTCTCATATTTTATATTTGAACTTTATTCTTTAACCGTGGAGTGTCATATTGAGCCTTCAAAATTTTGTATACTATAATAATATATATTTCATCACTTGATTTTGATTCATCTATTTTAAAAAATTTAGACTTATAATTTATACATATTTAATTAAAAAAACAGTCTTTATCACTTTTCTGACATCAAATTTCCTTTGTTTGGTGTCATGTCACCACCATAATTTTTTTATGAGTAATTTAAATTTGGAATTTTGACTATGACATGTGAATCTTTATAAAGTCAGATAAAAAAAAGTTGATTGTTTGAGCTTCATTTTTTTTTTCAAAAATATGATGAAATTTAATACAAGATCAAAATTTGGAAATATAAAGATTTATTTTGCTGTATTAATTTTTTTTCTTTTCTTAATCTTATATTAAAACGAAGTTCAATTTTTTTTTAGATTTGAGATTAATGCATTACTTCTGAAATAAAACAAAATGAATGGTTCCCATGTATCATTTGAGATTTATATTTTGAATTATTTACTAAAGAAATTGAGATCATTAGTAGGCGATAAGAATTGTAGCAATTGGATCAAATTTCAATAAAGATGTATATATAATTTTTTTTAAAAACAAAGTTTGGTAACCTTTTTCACACGACACGCTCACAGAAGCGGACACGCCTCAAAACATGTCCATGCGCGTGCGGGCCCGAATGAGCTGCTCGACACGTGGACACGGTCTTCTCTGACCACGTATTGGCTTTTAGTCCTTTCTCACTGGATTCATTTCATCTACAATTTATTCAAGTAGAATTCTAAACAAAATGAACCCTACTTGGTTGAACCCAAGCTGGCATTTTCAAGTGAGACAAACATTTAACGACAAATTGCTTTTAATAGATGCAGATTGGTTCTTTGCTTGAGACGAATCGGTTAAATAGTCGCTATATAATTAGAATGGACCATTACATTACAAGTCTCTCAGTCCAATTTCTGTGCTCATTATTATTATATACATTTTGTTATTATTATGTCGTTTCAAGAGCTATAGCCTATATGCGAAAAAAAAAATTGTTTTTTTTTTGTTTTGCTAGGGTTTGATTATGATCAATCGTTGTCGTTCAAATTATTTTTGTTAGAAAATAGCAACAGTCAAGATAAGTATTAATAAATGGCAAAATTAAATTACATCTGGACTAATATGCTTAAATTTACCGACTGTAATAAGGAGTTGGCTACGGTGCTATGCATAGCATAGAGGGCTTCCGTGATACGGCTTAATAACAACAAAATGTATGGTACAAAATTTTCAAATCAAGTGATTTTCTACCTATCTAAAAATATAGCAAAATAATTCTAAATAATATAAAATTTGGTTTGCAAGTACATATTCATATGGAGATCATGTTGAATGATTCAGATCGACTATTAGAATTTTGAAAACTTAAATATTGAGCCATAGCACGGAGACCGTTAGCAATTTCCTTGTAACCCATTTATTATCACGAAAACATTCAAAAATTATAAACATTTTTTGTCATTTTTGGGAGAGTACAATTGTCTACTGGAGATGATCGCCATCGCAAATATAATAATTAATTACAAAAACATGTCAATTTTTTGAATAATGCCACACACACACACGCTCCATGTTGCCCATGCCAATTTTACCTGATGCAATGCCTGAGAAAAAGACACAAAAGGAATCAATCAAAATGCCTAGCTACATCTCTGGAATTTGGAGTTTCACCTACAGGTCCCCACATTTTTTTTTATTACTTTTTTATGATAAATGAATAATATTTCTCCAACTAGTCAATTTATGAAGCCCTTCAAACTTACTTCTGGTAGCTAATTTTAAAGATTGATTATTAATATATCCAACAAACAATAAATTTGTAATATTTTTTAAGATTTTCAACCTCTTTGAATTGATTTACAAAAATTGTCAAAACGATTATATATCATGAAATATAGAGATGAAAATTAAACCCGGATAATTAAAATTGAAACACTTTACCTACATCTCTATTTAAAAAAAAATGAACTTCATGTTCAAACATCAAATATTACTTTTAGTAATCATTTTTTTAAGTATCTGAGCTATTTTGTTATTAATTTTGGTTGAAAACTCGTAGACAATTACATTGATAGAAAAAGTTACAAAGTAGATGTTACATAAAATTAGATAACGAGTGTCAATGAAAACATACAGCTAAATAAAATTAAAAATGCACAAAGATATGTGCATCATGTTGACACAAATTGATTATTCTTGCTTGATTGGAGTGATAGGAGTCTAGTGATGAATTCTTATGTACGCATATTATAACTGAGAAGCTATGTTGCATGGATACAGGTACGGGTATCGTATCGGATACAATACGGATACGGCTATATGATAATTTTCAAAAATCAAGGATATAATACATTATTATATATATTATTTTTTATTATTTTATATATTGTATTTAGATAATCATAACTTAAATCAAATTTGTATAAAAATATATTAAATACTATAGTTACTAGAACATATCACAAGTGAAACTTTGGTGTAGTGGTTAAAGGTTTTGACCCTCATAGCCACGGCCTGAGTTCGATTTGCGCTTCAAGCAGAAAAAATACGCTGGTTCACGCGTGGCTCGCGTATCCAGGCATATTCAAGCGTATCCAGGAGTGTCAACAGAGTATCGGCGACTGTATCGGGCAAGTAAGGATACGCACGTAGGCGGATACGCCAGCTGACGTATCGGTGCCGTATCGGATGCGTATCGGTATCCGATACGTATCCGATATCAATATATCGCCTGTTTAAACGTATTCGTGCAACATAGCTAAGAAGACACTAAATCCAAACCAAACCAAGCACTGATTCAATCGGATCATAACAATCATTCATTAGTTGAAACGACATTTAATCAAATAAGACTTGTTCAGAACAGTCACCTCTAAACAGAAAAAAAAAAAAAAACTGAGAAAGAGATAGAAAACAACACAGTACAATACACAAACATCAAAGTCAAAATTCCGTATACCTACTGCATAGACAGAAGACCGCTCACCCTTCCATCGCCGAAAAAGAGAAAGCACCCGCGAGTCCGACACCCAGGACGATGAGACGAGCGGAGCAGAAAATCGCGATAGTGTTTCCTTTATTGTTGCGCCTCTTATCACCACCGCTGAAGAGCACCGCTTTGTTATTACTCGCTCTGCCTCTCCAGGCAACGGAGAGGAGAGAGTCGGTCGCTTAAACGACCTTCAAAACCCTTTAGCCCTTATTTTCCTTTGATTTTACCTGGAATTTGGCCTGATTTTTCGCCGCTTATACAAAGCGGTGAGCCCTAGGTGTTCGCTCTGCTTGCATAGACGAGATGTTGATTGGTATGAATATTGATTCAATTTTTATTCTTGTTCCAATTTTGTCTTCAAGTGGTAAACTGTTGAAGGTAGGCGAAAAAACCTGATTCGATAGCCTGCCATTAATATAGAAAAATAAATAAAATTATGTGTATGTTATATATTAAACACTGTAATGTAAAAATCGTTCGATCAGTGCCGATAAAACTGAATTTTAATTTTGAATCAGTTGACCAATCAATTTTTAATTTATTTTGAATACAATACACAACCTAGTTAAGCTATAAAAGAGATATATATCTTTAATTACTTTTTAAAAAAATTATAACCATTTGATCAGTCAAAAACTCTTGCATTTTACAACTAGGTCTCTCTATTTTTTTACGAGTCAAATTCTTTATTCTATGGAGATGATGAAATAGAAAAATTGACTCATTTACATAATCTTTTTCGGATTTTCATTTTTCCATTTTTCCATCTTCAATAGAACACGATTAGAATAATGAGGAATTGAAGTATATTCAAAAAAAAATTATTTTTATTTACTTTTCTACTTATTCCATGTATTTGCCAAACGGACCATTGATTTCTGGGACGCCCCCGTTTAGAAACATTATTGCAAGTATAACCTATTTGTTCATCAGTCATGATACAAACCACACACCTACTGATACAAACAGCACCAACAAAATAAAGAGCTTCCACCGTACTAGAAAAGTGTAAAGTAAAACAAAAATATCTACAAAGATTACAGCACAATGTCAAAAGAAATTTCACATGCCTAATTTGTACTTCTTTTACCTGGAAACAAGCTATAATACATGTATCATTTCACATTTCTCTTACTTTCAATGAATGATACCTCGATAAATTATGGTACTAGGAAAACAAAAAAAATCCAATAATCAATGATCTCTATAATTCCCTATAGACAAGTACAAGCACTCTTTTAAAATTAATCGATGTTCAACAAAAAAAATAAGAGAAAAATTAACCAAAATAATATCAGATTGCAAACCACCTAAACCTAATTCTAGGTACGAAATGTTTTCTCTATACAAATGGCGTATGTACACCACTATCTTAGCCAAAAAAAGAAGCCCTTCATTTGTGAATGCCTTAATAAGCAAATGCACCATTAGGGTGCTGAAGAATTCAAGTTAGCCCCAAATCAGGATTTGCAAATCAGAGATATTTGTATTGTCGCCAAGTTGATCTAATTTACTCCCAAGAATCACTTGAAGCACTTTTCGAAGAAGATGAGAAGTCTGAAGAGAACAAAAGGAGAATATAAATTTCACTTCAGCTGACCAACAAATGAGTTATAGAATCCTGCCCCTGTTAGTTAGCAAGTTACAAAGATTCCATGGCCACCGTTGGCCTTTGGGATGAAGGTGCAACACAAATAAAATATGGTTACACGCTTACAAATCCAAAAGAGGATTTAAATAGATACAGTGAATTTCTTTAATTTTGGTACTGAAACCCTCAGACACCAAGATAGAAGTTCTGCGCCAAGTGCATGCCAGAAAAAATGCAGAAATGTGAAGGTCCTAAAATGAATTCCAAAGAGAGAACAGAAAAAAAAAAAAAATCCTGTTCTCTTCTTTAAAAAATTCTCAAAATACTCTCCCTTATTGTAACTCTTAGCAAACTCGAGGAGAATTGACAAATAGGTTTGCATATTTATAAATAAAATTTGAGTTTAGGAAATTAAAACGCAACAAAAAAGTGTATTGTAACACAATTTTCATACCTTGTGAACAACTTTTCCCCTCCATTGCTTCCTTCTTTTGTTGACAACTATGACAGAGAAACGGGCCATCCCACGGACTGACAACTTTCCTAGGCTGGGAAGGACAGGAGTGCAAGGAAATGGCCTCCTGTGGCTTTATCTCTACTTGACAAACCGCACATGCATATATCTTGAACATATTTTGGACTGCATTTCCCGTATCTAGCCTACATTATTCACCAGAAGAATATGAAAAAAGGAAATAATAGGCAATGTTATAAAAAATTCCAAACCGGTGATTAGACATATCCACGTTTCCCTACAATTTCTAACCTATTTGCAACCCCATCCCCCCCCCCCCCCCCCCCCCCCCTCAAAAAAAAAATGAAAAAGAAAAAGAAAGAATAATGTATTTTTGGGTTCATGAAATTGTATCAGAGCTAACAAACAGCGCCAACAAAGGCACCATTTTGGCGCTGTTGTGCATATACCATTACTGATAATTGTTATAACAGCTCCTACTGATCCTAAAATAAGAACAAAAAGGAACCTATGAGCAAGTGCAGCAGATCCATTCTCAAATATTTCCTCTACAACATCCGGCTCTGAATACTCTCGTTTCACATTGATCGACTTGGCAGACGGTTTCCTATGAAAAATGTTTTTCAAGACTCCCATTCCGTGCTTTTTCGGATGCGGAGCTGGAGCGGGGACCACTTTCTCCTTAGGCAATATGTCTACCACAATGCAAGTTGTGTCATCTCTCAGGCCTCTCACCTGTACAGCTTCCTGAAAAGTAACAAGAAATTTATTGTAAAAATGTAGCATAACACATTGCTTTCAATTTGAGTATTTGGATCATGAATCTGACAGTTTCATGTTGTGTCACAAATGAAGAGTCAACCTGCATCTCATAGAAACAGGAAATTCTGGACAACACCATTTAATTTATTGTAATTCTGAATCATTGATCAAGAATCAAGCCAACCACATAAATGGACTATGCATCTATCATTTTGTCATTTTAGAGTTAAAGCAAATGACCAGAACCTAATTTCCCAGCATTGTCATGATATCAAGCCAAATTATCTGGAATATATACTTCTACATTTATTTGATTACAATATCCCAACTAAACTATCTTAGCATACTTACTACCATTTTGGGGAAGTTAAACATAATCATACTTGAGAGTTGAGACAGCAATTCCTTTTGAGTATTTTCTTATACAAATCTGCAGTCGGATCATACTGTTCATCATGCAAGGAATGCAAATTAACAAAGAAACAAATGCAACTACCTTCACAATCTGATTAGCTGCTGAATCAGCGGGCAACCCATGGCAACACTTAAGAGCAGAGTCAAAGGTCAAAGCATCCCATACACCATCACTAGCAATTATAAGCCGGCCTCCTGCATTGGATAACTGCATCAAAATGGACAAACTAATCTCAGAAATGAAACAAAACCAGTGCATTATTGCACACTATTTCCAAATTTAAAGGTCAGTAAATTTCAAGTTAGTGGTATTTTAAACTTCAAACCAGAAATAACGTGTGGCAGTAACTTCACAAACCTTGACTTGCTTCACATATGGAACAGGAACAATGAATTGACCAACATCCAAATCACCTATGGATCTCGAAAGACATAAACCACCAGGCCAACACCTAAGCGGACCTATCTGCAAGAAGTAGAGAAGGGGAGAATGAAATTACACCATATTACTAACTTTCAGGAAAAAAGTAATACTGGGTGAGAAACAATTCCCAATATTCATTAACAGACATAAAATTTTCCTCTTAAAAAAAATGAAACACATTCCTTATGAAAAGATCAATTATACAGAAGTGGAAAACCAACGAGGAGAACAATAATGATTTATAATTAATATAATTCCAATTGGGCCTCAAATAAGGACACTAAATGCCTGCACCATATGTATTTAGTGGGCGAGCAGGAGAGAGATAGAAATGGGGAGAGAGCGACAGAGCAAGAGAGAGAGAGAGAGAGAGCAAACCTCTGCACCACCTACGATATTTAATCTGCCAACCTCGCCACCACTAGCAGTAATACGTTCTACCCTGTACGATTAAAGTATTACAATATTTAATAACTAGTAACTGGACAGAACAGAGAAAGAAAAAAAAACACAATCAAACTACGGGAACAAAGGACAATCACCACTAGTACTTTTGCATTTTGGAATTAGCTTGCAAATAAATTTTCAAGCAAATATTTTCAAACAGTTTTGAACATCCCTCTTTCAGTAATAATTTTTAACTAATATTTCCAATGTAACAGGCATACTTCTGGAAAAATGCTATCAATGTCTGACACAACAAGGGAATCAAGTCCCAATGAAGAATCATTTAAAAGTGCCTTCTCACTGTACCCATACATATGTCATGTCAGACACTAGTACAAGTGTTGGTGCGTATTGATGCTATAGGTCGTTTCCATCCTCTCAAGAAAAGAGATAAAGGGAGGAGTGTAAAAGTATAAGTTCTCGTATATTGAGTATAGAAGATATTTAGATATCTTTCACATCTTTTAGGTCTTAAATGTAAATACCAACGATATTTATCATCTGTATTTACATAATATCTGGGACAGCGGAAGTCCAACGATATATATCATCTGTATTTACATAATATCTGGGACAGCGAAATCCTAAAAATTGCTTCACAAATTTGCACTATATATCAAGCATCAAATGAGAGTGACCTCCAGTGGAAACCCAGTATACGATCTCCTCCCAACACGCGCATGTCCTCCCCCCCCCCGCGGCCCATGCACGCACACACACAAAGAGAGAACTTACTCCTTTTCGTTAACATCAAGCCGGTGATCAGCTGATAGATGGTACATAGAACCTTCAGCTGACTCAAGAATGCACCGTGAATCACCTACAGATGCCGCCGTAACGACCCATCCATCTATTATCACCATTGTTACAGTTGTCCCCGATGAATGTGCTAAGGTAGTTACCACAGAAAAAGGTATTCAAGTTAATGCCCTTTAACAATGTTTAAGATAACAAAAAAGGAATCTTGATGCAGGTATACAGTTTCACATCTGGCCAATCATTTGGACTATGCTTGGAACAGGTAGCTAAGAGATCAAATGAGATTTTACAACTCTACATTTTCTAACTTTTGTTCTTTGATTTGCACTTATTGGAAGAAGATAAATTGTTAAGGTTCTGCCAAAATGGTTTACCTTACCAGTAACAGCACAAACCAAGGAAAACCACACCACTAAAAGTGGAAAGATTACAACTCTACAAATATGCATCAACTGTTAGTTGTGCAATTAGCCTCCAATGCATCTAACTGAGTATTAGTCTTCAAACAACCAATAAAAGCAACTAATTTGTGGTCAAATAGTACAAAACTATAAACTCCATACGTGTATGAACATACCAGTATCACACATAATTAATGCCTTAGTGATCCACTAGAGCATGTAAACATAGCATCCCAAAAGATTACTGCATAACAGCCCCAAAGAGGTAAAAAATAAACAGAAGCAGCCAGTATGGTAATCTTTTCACCAACAGTTGCTTAGGTATTATAGCAGTTACATCAAGTACCCCTAGCATTACTAAATGGATACCTAGATTTTGAAAATCTTTATCAGTTTTGACAAAGCCGGCAACCAAAGCCCTTGGAAGAGCCCCCAGCCAATCATCCCGACTCAAATCAGACGGCATTGCGCCTAAAACATTGTTTAGAAGATTCTCCTTTGCATATATAGCGGCTTCCGAACCGTTGTGCCCATCAAATAGCTACAGAAAAATATTTCACTGATTACTGACCTTAAAAATTAAGTTCTAGTACTCCAAAATTTGTATCAACTAAATTTGGCACCAATAGAGTAATGCTTTGCTAAAGCAAATTTGCAATATTCTATAAATTGTCGAAACTCTAAATCACTAAATTTAGTAATGTGACTCAAAAAACTAAAAGAGAAATAATAACCAGTCCACAGGATTATTAACAATTAAACAGTTATGTATAATTTTAACCGTTAGTTTAAGTTGCAAAAAAGTAAGCATAATCGATCGTCCTATTCATTCCTCGCGATCTAATCTGGGGCACTACAGGACTACAGCGATCATGTCAGCTGATCATTACAGATTCGATCTCAGAGAAACAGCTACAGAGAAACGGAATTGAACACAAAAAAAGATCCATGAATCAAGAATTTCGGCGAGAGGAAGAAAGTGTACCGCAAAAACTGAGAATGTGGTCGATCCATCGCCAGGTACTCTTTGACACTCGGTCTTGAAAAACGTGAAATCTTCCCCTTTCTTGCTCTGACTCGCCTGACCGTACAACACATCGGGCTTCTCTATCCTCTCGCTTGTATGTTCTCTCTTTAACAAAACTGCCAGTGGCACTGCCATCTCTCTCTCTCTCTCTCCCTCTCTCTCTCCCCCTCCAACCACGTTAGATCAAAATCTCAATTAAGCACGCGAAGTACGCAATAAATCGAGATGGATCGCATTAACAGAACGCGCAATCGTGGCTTCCACGCGCATTCGGGAAATGCTTAGAAATTCGGCAGAAAACGATTGGTTTGATCTTTCAGTAATGAATTGTAGTGTTTAGATTATTGGTACCGGACTATGGGTTACAAATACGGTATAGTGTCTCGTAGTAACAGTTTAGGTGGAGGAGTGTATGTATAGGTGGGACAGTGAAAGCGAATCGAGGATGGTCTAATGCCAGATCACAACCGTCCGATCCAAGATAAGATCGTGCCGTTAATTTTAAAATTCGTGCGTATCAAGTGCACACTAATGTTGATGCAAATTGGACAGTTTTGATTGGACATCGGACTCAATTTGATCCGACAAACATCGGACCAAATCTGGTTCGGAGTGAAAGATGGGTCATGATGGTGGGGACCACTGATTATTGTGCACAGAAGGGGTATATTTTTTTTTTTTGGATGGAAGAAGGGGGTATATTTTAAGCTGAAGTGGGTAGAAGAGGTCAGCACGGACATGACCGGACTGTAGCGAATTCACATCACCTGAGGTAACAGAAATTTTGAGTTTAGATTCACACCATTCGATCTGATTTTGCACCAATATTAAAGGTTCCCTTGCATTCCACCTCGGACCCGATTGGTCCGGATTTTGATCGGACGGTCCGTATTTAAAATCAAATTTTATTTTACCGCAGAGAATATGGATTCGAGGAATGGACAAGTCTGGAGTGGGGCCCAGGCAATAGCCCGTGAAATGTTTAGACTATTTAGATATGGACCGTTGACGCTTTTGCGGCTCTTTACCAGCTGGTTTTTGGCATATAAGACGGAAGGAAAATGCCAACTTTGCTGTTATTATTCATTTCTTCTCAAACTTTCCATCTAAATCAGACGGACCGGATTCATGTTTCAAAATTTTAGATTTTGTACAGAAATTAAATTTTGTCCATAGGGTTTCAAACAAATTTTATTTTAAATCAAATTTATACCGTCTGATCGGTGTTAAAATTCCTAGTATGAATTATAAATTTCAAATAAAACAATTTTGAGTCACTTTTAATTTAAAAACTCCTCTTTAGCTTTAGCTTCCATATTATAATGAATGAATTGGATCCATTAAAAAGACTTCTTCTCCAATACTTTTACAAAAGGTGGGTTTTTTGTTCATATTTTTTTGGACAAAGTCTCATTCAAAGTCGGACCTAAATTGTTTAATTTGCATCAAAATTTACACAGATAGTTTTGATCTACTGGTTGTTTAAATTTATTATATTTAAAATATGTAATTACTAAAACTAAGAAGACAAAAAATTTATAAACATCTAAAATATTTAAAATATTTATATAAAATTAAGAGGACAAAAATATAGCATTAAAATTGATCTTTTACCATTAATTGATATATTCGTATTGTGAGCTCTCCATCTTTTATGTACTTTTGAATTAAATTGAATGAAAATATCATGTCATCCTAACACATTGCCACTTAAAATATAGATATTATGAACAAAACATATTTTAATTCGCAATTCGCAATTTAAATTTTTTTTTAACCTGACATGACACTTAAATATTTAGTGTGATGTGGATTTTGAATTTTAAAGAATAAATAGAAAAAGTGTATTTGTGTCAGTTTGTGCCTCCAAAATTTGTGACATCGAACCCTTCTTAAATCTTATTTATGAGGAGATACTTAAAATTATGATAAAAATATTTCTTTTAGAGATAAAAATAAGAGTCAAATTTTTCAACCTTAAAAAATTATAAATAATTTCAAGCACATGTCTTCCATTTAGCGAGCATTAATAGTTTCAACTACTAGATTAAAAATATATTTCTCAAAATTATAATAAAAATATAAAAATAGTTTTTGGACAATTGTACTTTCTTCAAACTTTACTTTAGTTCAAAGTCCAATTCTAATATTCTATCCCTCATGCCACGGCAACAACTGCAATTATTTGAAGGTTATTTTGTGTTTTTGATCCTCTGTGGCAGCCACAGATAGACATTATTATTATTCTATATGTCATATTTTATTAAGAATTTCAAAAGTTTACTTTTCTAGAAAAATAACTTTGCCCTATCCGAACAAGAAATCTCTCCTTCAATATCTCAAGCGCGGAGAGCTACTAGGAAGGCGATCAGGAAGGCGATAACAAGGTAAGCACCCCATGGCACCAACCGGAGAGTGGCAAGTAGTTCGTCGTCGCCGCCGGTTTTCGGATAACTGGCGCACGCCCTCTGATGTGGCCATTGACAGGGTCCGACCCTATGTACCCTACTCCTCCAAACCCACCTTTGCGCAGATAGTAGCTGGAAGTGCCGCGGGCTCTGGAAGTTCATCTCATACAAACAGCTCAAACTCCTCACCGCTCTCCTCCCCGCACTCCTCCCCTGCCACTTCTGCCCCGTCTTCTCCGACAGCTCCAACTGGGGCTCAATTCTTTTACTCGCCGCATAGCCCGACAATGCTCCGGTTCCCACCGAACTCCACCTTCCCAGAGTGGCGTGGGCGCTGTTATCGATGCTGCAGAACAGGCCACACCCAGGCTAAATGCCGTAACCCGCATAAATGCGGCAAATGCTGGAATAATGGCCATATAGCCAGCCAATGCAAGGCGAATATGCTCAACCCAGCCGCACGGCCTTTTCACCCAGCTAGACACACCTACATACCGGCAAATTCAGAACCGCCCTTTGATGAGCTTCTCCGGGGTGACACCAAGCCTCCACCGCCAACTCTGCCTGAGGGACGCCCGAAAAAACTGACAGTGTATGTTGAAAGGGATGAAGCTTTTTTCAGAGAAGTTACAAACCTTAGCCAAGCGGTTGTTATGTACTGTCAAGCCCAGCCTCTGCTCATTGAAGTCCATCAGGTGGTACGCATAGCGGTGGACACCAAGTTAGTAAGAGAGGAAGAGATCAAAGTAGCTAAAATGTCTCGTGAACGGTTTCTTATCCACCTGCCAAAAGGGTTAGCGGTGGAGACTTTTGTTAAGGCTCTACCGGCTGACTTATGGGACCAAGGTTTCTCGTTCCAGCAGTGGTCTCTTCTCGACGACGCCACTGTTAGGATGCCTCGCTTCAAGGTCTTAATAGACTTAGAGGGTATTCCAATGCCTCTGTGGAAGGATAGCGCTATTATCAGTGCTATTTCGCAGCTTGGTTTATACCTCGGGACTGTACAGCCAGAACATGCATCCGATAAGTCGGCTTTGAGGGTTGCGGTGGCAGTAGAGGATCTCAAACAAATCCCGGAATCCATTGCTTTAGTGGCTGGGGGCCTAGAGTACTCAGTGGTGGTAACACCGGTGCACTGGGTAAGAGGTCCATTATACGGTACCTCTGACTTTCCTATCCTACCCCAGAGATTCTCCAAACCGCCATCGACAGCGGTACGCATTGAAGATCCATATGAAGAAGAAGCTTTGTTCTCCACGGGTAGCCCGGTTGATGATGAGGACACCATTGTTTGTTCTCGTCGTGTCGTACGACAATTATGTGAAGGTATTCCGCTGTTGGACTTACCACCGGAGATCAGACAGTTCATTGCCGACCGTCAGCCAGCTCAAGAAATCTCAATTGGTGCACTCAAAGAATTGGTCTTTCGCTCAGATGACCATACCTACACATCAAGCAGCATCCAGACCCAATCACAGCAACCGTTGCAAAATACCGCACTGGATCGGCACATAGGATCCGGCACTCAACAAACGGTAATATTGAGAAATGAGTCAGGCATGCCAAATGAGACAAGAGATCAATCTCATTCGGGTCCTGCAATGGATGCAGTACAAGGTTCTGCTCTTTTAATTTCCCTGAATGGCAAGGAGAAGCTCTCAACCCAAGACCGAAATATTGAGATGGGACAAAGTAGTGGGGTGAAGGAGAATTGTGTGGCGGATGAGCATTTGCATCAGAAGCAACCTGACTCGGATCGATTAACAAGTAATAGGCCGCAGAGGATCTTAGAAAGGTCTCGCCCAAGCCATGTGGGGAGCAGAGGTAGGCCCAGGAGAGCTCCTGTGCTACACATCAGTACATCACGTCATAACCGATTCAAAGGCATGGTAGGGAGAGGTCGTGGCCGATCAATTGGTGTCACGGATCAAAAAATGGGGGTACCAAGAGACCGAAACACAGAGGCTACACATTTCTTGCCACTCCAGATCGAGGAAATCCCATGCACGCCGAATGAAGACAATGAACCTACTGCCTGTGATCAGAAGAATCCCGAAAATAGCTTGGTGATCTCTCTAGAAAATGAAATAGCGGCCCAAATGCCTGATCAGCCCACTAGCTCCAAACTCAAAAGGAAGCCCAACTCACTAAGTGAAAAGAGTAATGAAAAGGACGGTCCAACTAAGAAACCAGTCCAGCCGAACCTCCATACAAAAAATTCAGAGCAGGCCGCAACTATTTCTCTCAACCCAGCAGAGTACTTTGAAATTCAAGTGGGCAGTGAGCTTTGCTCCCAGATTGGTGGCGCATGTGGGTTGGAATCAAAGGTGATCACACAAGTGCTTCAGGAAGATAATGAGGAGAGGCGCCTCAGCATGCAACAAATGAACCAGAATACACTAACCCAAACACAAATGGACCCTATGGAAGCACAAGTCAACCTGAACTCGGATTCTGAAGATGATGAAGAGGCAAAGGGTGGCGAAGAGTGTTAGTCTTCTAGTTGGTTGTTTCTTAGCTGGAGCTAACTATTTTCCTTATGAATACAAAAAATCTCAAGGTACTTTCATGGAACTGTAGAGGATTAGGGGACCCGGACAAGTGTCGGGTGGTGTGTGATGTCATTCGAAAGTCTCATGTTGACATATGTATGCTACAAGAAACAAAATTAAGTGATATGAGTTTTTCTTACGTTTCGCGTTTTCTTCCAACCTTCTTTGATTCTGAGGTGGCTTCTATTCTTGCAAATGGCACTAAAGGTGGTATGCTAATTGCTTGGAAGAAAAAATATAGACTGATTAATTCATGGGGCTCAAAACATACACTTTCGGTCAAACTAGAGAACCAAAATAATAAAGATGTGGTGTTGTTCACAACTGTATATGGCCCAAGTATAGACATCCACAAACCGGTTTTTATTGATGAGTTAAAAAATTTAGCCGGTATGGTACAAGAGCCGTGGGTAATTGCCGGGGACTTTAATTTGGTGCGGTGGTTAGTTGACCGCTCGGGAGATTACCGGGGATTCGGTTTAATGGACTCATTTAACGGTTTCATAAGAGACGCGGGGTTGATGGAGGTTCCTCTTAAAAATCGAAACTACACTTGGTCGAGTAAGCGCCCGACACCCTCGTTCTCAAAACTCGATCGTATGTTTTTAACACCGGAATGGCCGCTTAGTTTCCGTTTCTTATCGGTTGAGGCCTTGGAAATGGTGGTCTCGGACCACGTGCCGTTGGTGATGAAGTGTGCTAATGCGGGGACTGCACCTAGGCAATACAAGTTAGAAACTTTTTGGTTAAAATATGCAATACCCAAGCAAATGATTCAATCTCTGTGGAGCACAGTGGAAACTCGGCCCCAAACTGCTCTTGAAAAATTTGAGAACAACACTAAACTGCTACACAGAGCACTTCTTTTATGGCAGAAAGAGGGATTTGATGATATGAACAGACAGTTAGCATTTTGTAAAAAAGCTGTCCTGTTCTTGGATACAATTGAAGAAAAAAGAAGCTTGATCGGGTATGAATTCAGATTGCGGTGCAAAATAAAGGAACGTGCCTTCGAATTAGCTAACAATATCGAGGAAAAATGGAGGCAGAGATCCCGTTGTAACTGGCTCAAGCAAGGAGACAAAAATACGCGTTTAGGGCATCGCGAAATCGGGTTTTATCCATCCATTTTCAAGGGGAGCAACTTTCTGACCCGAAAGATATAATAGAGGTATTCCGCTTACATTTAAAGGAGCACTTGGGCACTGCCAATCCAATTCGCCCATTCATGGCCGGGGCTCTATATAGCAATAATCATAATCCGAGTCTCCAAAGCCTACATGACCCTTTTACAATTCATGAGGTAGAGGTGGCCATCAAGCAGCTTGCATTGAATAAAGCATCCGGGCCGGATGGATTGCCTAACGAATTTCTGAAAATCTTTTGGCCGAACCTAAAAATGGAAATAATGCACATCCTGCAAGGTTTCCATGAGGGCTCACTGGAGTTGAGTCAATGCAACAAGGCTAATGTTGTAATGATCCCTAAAAATGATTCACCTCAGACGGTGGGCGAATTCCGCCCGATAAGCATCATCAATCTTGTGCCCAAGTTCATATCAAAGATCCTCTCTAACCGGCTTCGAGTGAAGATGCCAGAACTGATTTCGAACAGGCAAACGGCCTTCATACAAGGCCGCCAAATAGCAGAAAATTTTGTGGCAACAAGAGAGCTCCTGCAACACATAAATCAATCGGGCAAGCCGGCAGTTTTTCTGAAGTTGGACTTTGCAAAGGCCTTCGACTCTTTGGAATGGGACTTCCTGATGAGGGTGTTGGAGGCTAGGGGCTTCCCGCAAAGGTGGAATACATGGATTCTAATGCTACTCCGGACTGCCTCTTCTCGAGTTCTATTGAATGGTGATGCTTCTAACTATTTTCCGCACAAGAGAGGGTTGCGTCAGGGGGACCCCCTCTCTCCCATGCTCTTTAACATCGCAGCTGATGTCTTTCAGCGAATGGTAACACAAACGAGCACCACACTGAATGAAAGTATCACTTCAAAGATTAGAGAATCAATCATGGCATTCCAATATGCCAATGACACGGCAATTGTGGCCTCGGCAAAAATCACAACACTCACCTCCTTAAAAATAGTCATCAGACTATACGCCTCGGTCTCGGGTCTAAAGGTCAACTACTCGAAGAGTGACTTTATTCCTATAAACGTAAGTGCTCAGGACATTACCTGGATCAGGGCAGTGCTAGGATGTAGGGAGGCTGAATTTCCAATATCATATCTCGGCATGCCCCTATCCATCCTCATGCCTCGGAAAGAACATTTTCTGCCATTGATTGAGAAAGTGGAAAGGAAATTGGGGGGATGGAAGAGCAAAATGATCTCTAGAGGTGGTCGGTTGCAACTCGTTCAATCGGTTCTCTCAACTATACCAATTTACCACATGTGTTGTTTTAGGCTACCACAGTGGGTCCTTCAGAGAATTGACAAGGTCAGGCGGTCGTTTTTATGGGCTAAATCTAGCAATGGAAGTCGTGGCCTCTCCCTAATTAACTGGCCGGTTGCATGCTTGCCAAAACGATGGGGGGGTTTGGGCATTTTGAATCTTAGATTATTTAACACGGCCCTTTTGCTTCGATGGTGGTGGAAGGCTTATAACAACAAAGAGTGCTTGTGGACGACCACTATCAGGTTAATAAGGAGACGGGGCAATGCAACCCGAGGGCCTGTGGTATGGTTACTAGGTGGGTCATTTTTTTGGAAACAACTACACGGTTTAAAACAATTGTTTCATGGCTGCATAGAATGGAAGGTTGGCAATGGGAGGAGTATTTCTTTTTTATTTGACCCTTGGAATGGCACGGCAATTAAAAAAGGCAGCGGCCATAGATTGCGTAACCCAACAATCTCATTGAGACAGGCATGGCCCCGAATACAGCAGCTGGAACCGGAACTAACAGTGCCTTCTCGACCCCCTTTTATGGCTCATGAAGACTCTATAAGTTGGCGCTTGGAACAAACAGGGCAATATACATCCAAATCAGCCTATAGAGCACTACGTACCACGGGCAAAGTGCAATGGCCCTTCGAGTTCACCTGGAGATGCCCGGCACCGCCAACGGTAAGAATCTTCATTTATCTAGTGCTACAGGACCGAATATTAACAAAGGATGTACTGCATCGGAGGGGAATGAATGTCGATCTTAGATGTGTGCTCTGTACTGCTGGACAAAGGGAAACAACTAAACATCTGTTGTGTCGATGTCCTTATGCACGGGCAGTGTGGAGAAGGGTAGCTAACATCACCCAAGTTCCTATAATATCGGTATGCAACACAGTGCAACAGACGTGGGTCCGTTCATGGGAGGCAATCAGTCACAGTGGGGCAATGAAAAGAAAGATATGGGCTGCAAGCTTTATGTGCACCATGTGGCATATCTGGAAGCAGCGGAATCAAGTGGTATTCGGGGGGCAGGTAGTGCATCCAAATATTGTGGCAGATAGATGTGTTCAGCAGTGGAGGCTTTGGACCAAACATTGTTAACCAAAAGGGTCCAGCGCCAAGGGGTACGTAGAGCCTCCTGCATGCTACTGTACTGCCTTGTCATGGGATTTTTTATTTTCTTTAATTCTGTACTTTTGGTGATGAGATTGTTGGTTGTATGATGACTCTAATTTAATAACACCCTTGGAAGTCGCTTCCAAGTTTCTCAAAAAAAAAGTTTACTTTTCTAATAATTTATACATTATTATATTATTTTCCAAAACGCGGTACTTCTGTCACCAATTTCATAGTTGAAACCGACTACAATTACAATATTTTTTGAAGTGAAAAACATGCATCAAGGCAAACCTTCATAAGCTTGTAAATATCACTTTTCTTCATAAAAAAAAGAAGAAATATATTATTAAATTTATGATTAGTTCATCTCATCCAAACATATGGACCCATCAGTCTACTAATATATCTTAGGGACTTATTTAGAATAATAAAGATCTACATTCTATAAAGAAAAATAGGGAAAAAATTGTGCTTTATTACAATTATTCAAACAAACATTATAAAACATAACCCCATTAAACACATTTTTATTAGTACATCAATTTCTAATATAAGAAAATAGATTCGCTGACAACTCAATAAAATAAAACACATAAGACACAATTAAAAAATATAATTAAAGTAACAAATTCGTTAGAAACTATCTTAAATTACAAAGACATGCTAAGAAAAATATATTTATATATAATTACTTTTTGCAACATGTATTTATTGATTTTCTCCGGTGTCTCATTTAAATATTTCTAATCAAAATATCATTTTGGATACATCTTTTTTGTCAATATTGTTCCTTCTTTTTTTCATAGAGATAACAAACCATGACTAGTGTCGTTCACGGCATTGAAGACATACTTAAATGAAAAATTAGGTAACACTCACATGATAGATCATACAAAACTCACCTCTCTCTATCAAAATATACATGAGAAATTTCTATAACATCAATTTCAAATGAAGACACGTAAGAATTCTTTTGATGTAAAATTTTAAGTGCACCCATGCTAGATTGCTTCACTAAAAAGTCTTTAATACACTTGAGAACGCAGTAAGACAAACAAATTATCATCTTAACAATAATCTTGTTTGAAAGGGGAGGTAGCACAGTTAGCTAGAAAAAAAGTTCTAAGACTGTTGGTTACTCAAAGGTCGAGAGTTTGATTCCTCCTCACAACTTCGCAGCCTCCGTGAAAATATAAAAAAAATAATAATCTTGTTTTGAAGAACTTAATGCATTTAATATTATGTGAACAACGAGCTAGATTGACTAAAATTCCACGTACGACCAAACTACGAACTCAGGCAACATGATCCAAGTTATTTTTATGATCAAATTATAATGGCAAAATTCAAGGCAAATTTTCACCTTTTAGTATTGGTACATGTTAGATTATCTTATGAGTTAATTTGAGTTTAAGGAAATTATTGGTAATATGCAAAATACACTATTTTAGCAAGATATAGATAGATTCTTGTTTAGTCTAGCAATTCCTCACTTACATGCAAAAGGCTAAATATAATCAGACACTGACAATTTTACAGGTGTGGAATTGTGTATTTTATGATTTGTTAGAAAATATTGACCACTTGTTTTTGTTGTCCTCAATGTTTTAAAATGCGGTTTCTATGCGGTATGCGGCTGCATATGCAGACTTATATATGCGGATTTTAAAATGAGAATTAATATATATAAACAAGTATGCGGTAATATGCGGTAATATTCGGTAATATGCGGTAATATGCAGTATGCAGTAATATGCGGTATCATACAAACAAGTATAGTAATATGCGGTAATATGCAGCCGAATATGCGGTAAAAATATGCGGCTGAATATGCAGTAAAAATATGCGGTCGAATATGCGGCCGCATATGCGGAACCGCACATTGGACCGCATATTAATTTTCTATGCGGTTGCCAACCGCATACGCATATGCGGCCTCATGAACCGCATTTTGTTACACTGGTTGTCCTCTATTTAATGCTACACTTTTGGGAAACATTTAATCATTTCAATACAATGGATATATCACTTAGTTTTGTCTCCTTTTCTGATTTGTGGGACTCTTAACACTATCTTTTCATTAAATGGAAAATCTTATTTGAAATCTCTAATTTATTGATCAGCATGTTGGGTTATGTGGAATATTAGAAATAAGCACATTTTTCAAGGAAATATGTGGACAAGCTAGCTATTACTTGGACAGGAGCTCAGTCTTAAGTTAAGCATATGTTTATAAATTATGTGTGTTATTTATTTTATAAAGAGACTAAAAATATAAATACTTATAAAAATTATAAATTATAAAAAGATAAATCTGTTAAATTTTAATTTATATGGTTGTTTAGTTAGTCTTAATTAGACTTTAGACACGTTCTTGATTAATCACTATTAGGAACGGTCGTTTATAAACGACCGTTCCTGATATGTTCTGGACTATTAAGAACGGTTCTTTAAAAACAACCGATCTTGATACCCACTTTTAAGATCGGCTCATACTATTTGTCCGATTCTAAAGTATTAGTATCACATTTTTTAAAAGTCCAATTCTGATGGGGCGATACTATTTGTACATTTTCTACTAGTATGTTATACTTTTTTTAGATTGTATATGTGCACTTGCTTTGTGCATTGGGGTATGTTGGGAGGGTTTTGCTGTAGTTTAATAACTACAGTTTGAAATTATGTTGGTATTAGTTTATTTTTATAATCTATATGAACTAATTTAAAAAAAATGGAAACCGGTGGGTATTTTGCTTGCTTTATAACCAAAAAAAAAAAAAACAAGAACAAAGAGAGAGAGAGAGAGAGTAGAACTCGAGTATTCTAAGGTGTTCTTGAACTTATCAAATTTTATAGAGCAAAGCTAGAGTTTGATGTGCTCATCAGAGAGGTTGGTGAATACAACACCATAAGTCTATCGAATTGTATTTAAACGACGAATCCAAATCGTTTGAAATCCATCTACTTCATGAGTGATTCGAGAGGTAAAAAAACATTTTATAAGTTATTTTATAAGTTGTTTTATGTATTCATTTTTCATTATTTATTTTAACCGCTTGATTTTGTACTAAATGAATTCAAAACTTTCAAAATTTTGCATGTACATGCATCACTCATGAAATAGATGGATTTCAATGGTTTGAATTCGTACAATCTGATAGACTTTTGGAGTTGTACTCACCAACCCTTCTTGATGAGCACATCACACCTTAGCTTTGCTCAATTTTATAACTCTAAAACTTTTAGATTTACTTCCAACAACGAATATAAATAGTTAAAAACGATCTACTTCATGAGTAACATGTTTAAATACAAAATGTATGAATTTTTTAATTAATTTAGTATAAATTCAAACCGTCAAAAAGAAAATATTTGTAAGTTAAATACTTAATTTTAATACACTCATTTTTTATAATATTTTAATCGTCTAACTTTATACTAAATAAATTTAGAAACTTAGAAATTTTATATGCAAATGTACTAAATCAGTTTCAACAATTTGAATTTATTGTTTGAAACTAATATAATGAATTTTAAAGTTAACCTCAATAAAAGTTTGATTTAATCCTAATTCTACCAAAGAAAACAATCTCAAAGTCCATAAGCATATCCATTATCCAAGGCATGAAGAAGCATTGAAGCATCACAATCAGAAAATCTATGTACGCACATCTGGATCGGTGGGACCCACACGTTGTGAGAATCAAGAAACACAGTTGTCGGATGGTGATTGGTTGACCTAACACGCCACCAATTTAATTTAGCCAAGCGGCGTTGCATCATTGCATGAATTATGGGGCGGCGTTAGTGCGGTGGAGGAGATTAAACAAATAAAAAAACAGAACAGAGATCTCACTGGTCAGAGTCAGAAGAGGGATGCGACGCAAGCAAACGCGTCAATTTTGTCACTTGATTAAATTTCTTGTGCACAAATTGCGGCCAACTGCTACCAACTTATTACATGCTAGTCGTACGAACTAGGGGTATCAATTCAGAATTCATGTTTAAATAGCATTTATTGTATTATAGTGCAACGATTAAAAAAACAATGCTATTATTATATTACACTGTTATAGTGTGTTATAGCGTTATAACTTTTATGGTCCGAAAATACTATAACGTATTATTTAGAACCCTGCCTAAGATAAAATAGTTCGGCATCCAGTGACAAATTGATTAAATCTGAAAAATAATGTGTTTATGTATAAATTTTATAATCTTTCGAATTTATCTAATATTAAATCAAGTTGTTAAAAAAAATAGTATAATATATTTATTTTTATTATATCTTGTATGTTTGACTTTGTACTAAAACAGGTCAAAAAAACATAATTATTTCATGTAAATGCATAACTCATAAAGTAAATCGGTTTAACCAGTTTGAATTTATCGTTTAAAGAATATCTGATAAGCTTTGGAGTTAGTGGTATATACCATTACTACCGATATCATTATAGCCGGACTCTAACTAAAATAACTTAAATTTTGAGTTTAGATCCAGATCGTCCAATCTGCTTTGATACGATTACTAAAGGACCTCATACATTCTACCTCAAGCGGAATTGGTCCAAATTCTAATTAGACGGTCCGAATTGAAACTCAAAATTTGAATTACCTTTGAGGATCGGGACCATCAATCCGTATCCATGTCCATGCTATAGTTTAAAATTATATTATCTTAGGCCGGAGTTGTTATTTAAAATTAAGTAGAATTAAATATCTTATTTCAAGGTGATTTCAGTTATTTTTATTTAGTTAAAACTTGTTACTTAAATCATTAATTAAATTTGATTAATGAGGAGAGATAAATTAAAAATTGGATGATGTCATATTGAGTAAAAAAAATTGGTTTTTTAGGAGAAACATTTAAATTAAGCATATTTTTCAGACAAATCGGATGATGTCATTTTGAGTTAAAAATTGTTTTATGTCTTTTTTTTAGTTCATTTTATTTTGTATTTTTTTAAGTAAAGATTGGAGATCAAGCCACTTTATTATTTAACATTAATATTATTTAACATCAATATTATTACAATAAATTATTTTTCTCATTACCAATCATATAGATACTATGTGCTTTTGCCAGTAAATTAAAAATTAGTTTTGCATTTTCTTTTTTGTTATCCATTTACTATGCACAATCGGTTTCTCTGTTCGTTTTAAGGACTCCCGATCACTTCAAAATCCATCTTTAAAATCTCACACTTGCATTGATTATGTTGATTTTGGGAGAGAATAATAAATCTCTTTTAGTGTGGTGGGAGTCATATAGGGGTGCACAAAAAACTCGTAGCTCGTAATTCGATTGAGTTCGATTGAAAAAAAATCGGTTCGAAACGAATCAAATCAGCTCATTTCTGAAACGAATCAAATCCAGTTTGGTTTGAAATTGGTTCGAATCGAACTCGAACTGAGTCTGATTCGGTTCGAAACTCTTCTTTTTAGTTCTAAACCCTGCTTCAATTTCGAGCCAGTTCGGTTCGAAACTGGTTCGAATCGCACAGAATCAAACTTGAACTCTTCTTTTCAGTCGAACTCGAACTGGATTAAGTTCGATTCGGTTTAATTTGTTTGCAGCCCTGGAGTCATATGTTGTTCCGTATGAGGATCATATTTAACTCTGGAGTAAGAAGTAGAGTAAAAAATAACTTTCTACTTGGAGTAGAACTAGGGTGCTCCTAAGTTCACCAAGCCCTTCGTGAGCGCGACTCTAAAACCTATCGAATTGACTTCAAACGACATTTTCAAACCGTTAGATGTTCAATCTATATTAAAATGTGCTTGGAGACCAAATTTTACATTTTTTGGAATTTTTTTACTATTTATTAAGATGGTTTGAAAATTGCTGTTTTCCAATGGTGCAGAATTTTAATAAAAACAACGATTTTCAAACCATCTTAATAAATAGTAAAAAATTTCAAAAAATATAAAATTTGGTCTCCAAGCACATTTTAACATCTAACGGTTTAAAAATGTCGTTTGAAGTCAATTCGATAGGTTTTAGAGTCGCGCTCACGAAGGATTTGGTGAGCTTAGGAGCACCCTAGTTCTACTCGTCTACTTGAGTTGTTAAATGAAAAGTAAAAAAAAAAAAAAATATAAGATGGAATAAGACCTAAGTTATGACTTATGACAGAGTAAGTTAAATTACCGTCACAAACATTCATTTTGTGATTTCTCTCTTTTCATCTGTCGATAATTTTAACTATAACTTAAATAAGAAGTTCCAACTAAATGAGAATAATTTAAGCCATCTTAGTTTGAATAAGGAATTTAAACCACAAATTATATAGCGATTAAGTATGACCGAGAAGATTTATATATGTAGTAAGTATATCTAAGAGATGGACCATATGGCATTGTTTTATTTTGATATTATTGATAATATTTAAAAATAAAATTTAAATTTAAAATGCGATATTACAAACTTGATTTTATATTATGTAAATATTATGTCTATAAAAAGACGAGATTTGATGTATGTTTTGTTGTAAATCAAATGACTTAAAATTTTGACAATCATAAATTAATAGTAATTGATGTATTATCGAGTAATACTTAAATTACATGAAACTTGATTGTTAGGCTATTTATAATTTCAATAACATACATGCAAATTACTTGTTGGTTTTCAAATTTTCTGAAATACCATCATTAAGGCTATCAAAATAATCATTGTCAAATGATCACTCTTTGTGTATTTCATTACTTAGTTATAACTTATAAGACATGTATTATACTAATCTTGATGTAATTTATTTTATAAATATTTTTGAAATATAAACTGATTTTAATAATAATAATATCGTATCGATCGGGAAATAAATCAGGTTTAAGAATTAAAATAGTTTTAAGAAGCAATATTTAGTCTAGTGACAAAGACACGTGGTCTCTGATGTGGAATGTCAAGAGTTCAAAACCGCATGAGAGAAATCTTTTGTTGTAATAACAAGAGTAAGGGTGAGGGGACATGGTAGCAATTCCAGTTTGTATAGAAAGAAGAGATCCCCTCTGTCAGAGGCCGGTTGTTTTGCTTATTTTCAATAAAATTTTAAGTTGAACTACTCAAAAATAAATAAATAATAAGAGTATGAAATTTGGAGAAAGAAATTTTGTTTGACATTTATAACAAGTTTGTAAATAAGAAAAGTAACGATAATTTTAACAAGAAGGCCCAATGGGCCGGCTCGCTATCATTAAAATGTACGAAACCCTCCGCACCGAAAGTTTTCATTTTTGTTTGAATTTCACGTCGTCACCCAATTAGGCCCAATGGGCCGGATTTTGAGTTCATTTTATCAAGTGCTACCTACCACATCATACGAGCACTACTGTTGGCATCTTTCATTCTTCTATTGAATAGAGGAAAAATCATATCCTGGGTGCCACTGCCAAATTCGGTTCCACATGGAGATGCCCCCGAAATTTTTTTAATTACCATCTCATTAAATCCGAATTAAACAAATACCACCCATTCAGCCATGTTTAAATTCCTACCACCCATACATATTCAGTCGGCGCACCAAATTGGACTGGTGCGCAGTGGGGATGTACACCATTTGGTGCGCCGACTGAATATGCCCACCAAATTTGATATGACAAATGAAGGATTAAATTGAAGCCTCAAATGCAGACCAAATTTTTAGATGGACTATGCCTCAATTGAACCGTACGTAGCCAAAAGATTAAGTTCCCATTTTTGCATTGGTGTGCATACCTAATCTGTGCACCATATTGGTGCGTCTGCGCACCACAATTTTGTATCACCCTTATTACATTACTTTGTTGTACTTTCAGTTCGATAAAAAAAAATGCAAATATTTTGTTTTTGAATTTCAATCACTCCGTTTTATTATTCATCTTTTCTCAGTTACGATTGACACAAACATAACAGGTATATTTGGTTGCAAAACAAGAATAGCTAGAATAGCTAAATCTCAAAAATATCTTAGAATAAACTATTCTAATAAAACAAAAAGTTTGAATTTCCTATTCTAGCTATTCCAATCCAACCAAACACCGAATAGTCTAACTCCAAAAATAACATATTCTCAACCCAACTAATTAAACATACCCACCGCTTGTCACAAATTTCATGTTTATAGTTTTTCGGAATGGGAAAATAGAAAACCACCTAAAATTAAAAAGTCAATATGCTATCCTCGCGGTAACTTCTTTTTTCTGACAAACAAATTTTAATTCTCCAAAATTATCATACAATGCCAACATGCCCGATATTTTTATTAATACCCCAAAAAAAAAACAAATTATCAAATCTGCCCTCACCCCAAACTTATTTTTAAATCTACCCCAACCGCCCAGCCACTGGGCGGTCCAGTTTTCTAACTGACCGCTCAGCAGCTAGGCTGTCCACTAGTGTTTTCTTTTTTTTTTAAGAGACAATATGAATATCAAGATGCTGAATTATTAATGCTAAAAATTCGGATTTTTTTTTAAATATTAGTTAGATTACTTCTTTTAAGCATATTTATACTAAAATACGCTAAATTACTTGAAATTATGTTAAATTACGTTGAGTTACACTAAATTACTTTAATTACACTAAATAACAATAACTTCGCTAATTATGCTGAAATACAGTAAATTATGGTAAACTACGGAAAATTACGCTAAAGTAGACCGATTCTGTGCCATCTTTCATGAATCATAAAAAATAGTAAAAAAATTCCGAAAATAGTAAAAATTGGTATTCTACAAGTTCATTATGTAACTAATTTACTGAGCTACTTGGATTGAATAATAGAAATGAAAATCTTAATCATAAACTTCAACTCAAGTTTTGAGGCTCTTTCCTTTGTTTTTTGGCGATTTTGGATTTTGGATTTTAGCATAGCAAGCACGAACGCATGCGCATTTTCGCAAGCTTTCCGAAAAGTGGTCATTTGCTGAAATCGGACACTCGAGCGCCGTTTTGTGGCCGTTTGAAGTTTCGTCGTCGTTTTTCGCATTTTTAGTAAAGATATCGTCCATATTCATATGTAATTTATTGTAATTTACCGTATTTTAGCGTAATGTAATGTAATTTAGTGTAATATAGTGTAACTCAACGTAATTTAACATAATTCCAAGTAATTTAGCGTATTTTAGTATAAATATGCTTAAAAGAAGTAATGTAACTAATATTAAAAAAAAAATCCGAATTTTTAACGTTAAGAATTCAGCATCTTGATATTCATATTGTCTTTAAAAAAAAAAAAAATTCACTAGCGGACCGCCCAGTGGCTGGGAGGTCAGCTATGCATAATGGACCGCCCAGCCAGTGGGCGGTCAGCTATAAAAACTGGACCGCCCAGCTGCTGGGCGGTCAGCTAGGAAACTGGACCGCCCAGTGGCTGAGCGGAGCGGTTGGGGTAGATTTAAAAATAAGTTTGGGGTGAGGACAGATTTGATAATTTGTTTTTTTTTGGGGTATTAATAAAAATATCGGCCAACATGCTCCACAAGAAAATTATGCGCGAGTAGCGAACATCTTTATATTGTGCTAATGAGAACGGAGTAGGTCCGATGGCCATCGGACCTACTTTTAGGTTCAACGCCACACTGACCGTCCGATCTAGTATAAGATTTGTGCGCACGAAAATTGAAACATACACGCACGGGGTTTAAAGAATTTTGCACGAATCTAGAAGCAAATCGATGATGATTAAACCCATCGAACCGAGGTAGGTCCGATGCCCTGGGCATCGGACCTACTCTCAAGTCTGTGCTAATTGATGCCTTTGAGAGCCGGGCATTTCATTCCCCCCGACCGATAAATGGCGGTCCCACAAAGCAGTCTCTAGCGGCTTGTATACCGAATCCATTGAATTAAATAACTCAGCTTATTTCAAAAATCCTCGGAAGGCCGTTATCCAAGGGGTCTACCTCCCAGTCTTCTCTATAGCTATTCTCGGCCCCTTCAAAAAGGCCTTTTAAGCCTGCTTGCTCCCGAGTCATTCTCAATTCTAAAGCCCGATCACTACTAGGCTTTTCAACCCAAGGTCAATTTGGAATAAGCTAGTTGTGTAATTCACTGGACCCGGTATACGAGCTGCTGAGAGAGTGTTTTGTGGGACCACCATCCATTGGTCCACGGAAGGCCGGGCATTTTTTGTCATCGAGAGAATGAAATGCCACCTCACCCCAATTATTACAATATAAACATGTGCGCAGCGCAGCCCAAAAATAATTTTCTTATAGAGCATATTGGTAGCATATGGTAATTTTGAAGAACGACAAGTAATATGTGTTTTTTGTTTTCCCATTCTGAGCGGTCGGGTTCCCATGGGGTCAACATATCCAACTCTATTTTTTTTTATTTCTTTTATTATAGCATGTAGGCATTTGCACACACAACACACATCCTATCATTTTTTTTATATAGAAGTCGAACTCAGGTTCTTTCATAGAAGAACGTGTTACTTCTACATCTGCGTTGCGCAACGGTTATCCACCTGTTGAGGGTATGTTTGGTTGTAAAATAAAAATAGTTTAAGAGTCAAACCAATAATAGCTATTGTTTGTTTTGTTAGAATAATTAAATTTCAAAATTCTTAAAAATAATTTATTCTAATAAGATAAAAAGTTTGAATTCTCTATTCTAGTCATTCTAATCCAATTAAACACCGAATAGACTTATTTCGAATAGCTTAACTTCAAAAATAGTCTATTCTCAACCCAACCAAACATACCCGAAATAGAAAGTGCTCTGATTCAATCAGATCCGACATATAACTAGATCAGATCCAAACCCAAACCTAATCAATCAAGTCTGGCCTAACAGGCAAATCGGATCAGCATATCCATTTCTACTTAAAATAGAAAGCGTCAAATATAATACTTTCTGTATAAGAGGTCTAAATTTAAAATTCTAAAAAAATAATTATTTGTAAATATTAAATAGTTAGATGACTTGATTTTCAATATTTAGAAAGTGCTGTGATCCGATCAGATCCGACTTATAACTAGGTCCGAACTCCGAACCAAATCCAAATCTAATCAATCGGTTCTGGCCTAACAAGCGGGTCGGGTTACCCCTCAGATCCGGTCAACATTTCCACCTCACTGGTCACTGCTTACGTCTCCAACAACTGATTGGATCCATCAGTTTGCGTCCCTCCGTTTTTGTCAAAGTCGAATCAGTCAGTGAAGCGGAGTTCCAAATCCGAAATCCAGACCTCCTTCGCGCCTCGTTGACTGTTCACTGAAATCGGTAACGCAACCTCGCTAAGAGATGGAGCTGAAACCAGGCATGTCGGCTTTGGTCACCGGCGGTGCCGGAGGCATAGGTAATATCCTAATCTCCTTTATTCACTCAATCAAATTAATAATCGATGGAATATGGAATCCATTAATTTGGTAGAATTAAGCTTTCGAAATTTGTTCTTGTGGGACTGATCATAGGTAAAGCAATTAGTCTGGCACTGGCTCAGAAAGGTCTGTTTGTGTCGATTGTTGATTTCTCAGAGGAGAGAGGAAAAGAAGTCGGCTCAATAGTGGAAAAGGAGAATAGAAAGTTCTATTCAAGTCTCACTGTGCCATCTGCTCTTTTTATTAAGTGCGACGTTACTATTCCAAGTAAGATTCATACGATTTAGCTGATTTTTAATATATACTCCTTGTTCTGGTTTCCATGTATCAGAAATGGGTAGTTTTAGAAGGTGCCAGTTGTAATGTCCTATGAGTTTTATAGTAATTAGAATAATTGGAAGATAAGTATGAGGTAGCGAATGGGTGTTTATAAAAAATTAGATAGTTAGGTAGGAGATATTAAAGATATAATTAGTCAGGGTCCTTTAGAAATGTACAAAGAGATAGTAGTGGATAAAATGAATTGAGACTTGTTCTCTTTATCCAATTTATACACCAAAATACCCAAAAATATCACGCATTATCTATTTTGCCACAAGTTACACAAATCACTCTTAAAATCCCCCAATTTGCACAATCTACCTTTTAGGATCGTGACACCAGTCCATGCAGTAGTTTTAGCCTCCACGTAGCTAGCACATAAGAATAATTAAATAATGAGAAGATGATAATAAGAATGAAATTAAATTTGAACCAATACCAGTATTGTACTGGTAGATTTGACTGATTTATAAATGGCCCTGAAACCGAGATTATATCTTAATTGAAGTAAAGTTTTGCAACAAAGATGGCACTGATATTTCAATAAGATGTGGGGCTTCTTTTGTGCTCTCATGAGCAGGTGATGTAGCTGGTGCTTTTGAGAAGCATGTTGAGACATATGGAGGGCTTGATATATGCATCAACTGCGCTGGTATATTTACTACAAAATTATTTTACGAGGATACAACAGATGGAACCAAGACTTGGAGACGAACTGTAGATGTCAATCTCACTGCAGTTATAGACTGTACGCGCATAGCGGTATGGGATCTGACTGTCTCTAATTGTTAGATTTACAAACATGCCCATTTTGAACTCCTTAATAATTATACAAGTTTTTTTTTTTAGGGCTTAAATAAAAAGGAAAGAGTGACACACCTTCGGGGGGGGGGGTGGGTGTAAAAAGATGAATAGTGATTCTGGTATGTTGTGGATGATGACATGCCTTGTACTCTCTTCCATGATCCAATTTATAACCTAGGATTTGTTAATGATTAATATAAATTTCACATATTGTGTTTGTATTATTGATTAATTGGTCATCTTATTCATAAGCAACGCAATGCAACAGTATGAATTTTGTAAACAGATTGTTTTGTTGGAACTCTTAACAGATTCAGATAATGCGGTCCAAGAATAAGCCAGGTGTCATAGTAAATATGGGATCCGCCTCTGGTCTCTATCCCATGTACTTTGACCCTATCTACTCTTCCACAAAAGGTTACTTTTCTTATGTTTGTTCCTTTTAATAGATCCATTTTTGTTCTTTTTTGTCACTGAGTTGAGTTCTGCAAAAGAAGTTTTTGTAGACAGTACTATTTTAGTGATTTGAGATTAGGGGTGCAAAGGGATCGGATATTATCCGTCCGTATCCGTATCTGAAAATTAGATGCGGATATCCGGGCAGATACGGATATCCGTTTAATATCCAACCCGTATCCATATCCGTCTAATTTCCAATCCGTGTCCTTATCCGAAAAATAAAAGCGGATACGGATATGGTTTTATCACTTTCCCATCCATATCCGATCCGTTTGCACCTCTATTTGAGATTACTTTCCCAAAGTTGTTATGTTGACTCTTGATGGATAGGACTTCAGATTATCGCACCATTTACAAATTAGAAATTGAATATGGTCATCTCATTTTTGTATTTGCAGGTGGAGTTGTTATGTTCACCAGATCACTTGCATTTTTAAAACGTCGTGGGATTCGTGTCAATGTGTTGTGTCCTGAGGTAAATTTTACAGCTGTTCTTGTAAATAAGGATGTTTTAGTAGTGTATCAGTTCTTTGTTGCTTGAATTGTGCTTATCTGATTGGACTACTGTTTTCATGTTGCAACATTTGTTGTGAATTTTTGTCAAAAGTTTCACTCAAGAAGATTTTCTATTGCGCATTATGGCATCGAGCCATTACCAGTAGTTATTGGCTAGTACTCACATGAGTATCTTGACTTGTCTTTTGAGTTTGTCCTCATTTTTATTGATTTATCTTAAATATGCTAATTATTTATCAATTAAATTATAATAAATTAATGCATGTAAATAAATCAATGCAGTTTGTAGAAACGGATATGAGCATGCAAGTTAACCCCAAGTTTGTAGAAGGAACTGGTGGCTTTTTGGCAATGGATGATATTATAAAAGGTAAGATAACCAAGCTTTTCTCAAATTCTTATCAGAAATTGAAAATTAGAGAACTTTTGATCTGATTTCATTGCGAGTATAGTTCCCTCATATTAGAAGTGAAGCATTTTTACTGATTTTGCATATTTTGGAACATTTGAATAATATTATGACAAAATTAATTGGAACACGACTTTCTTTCTAATTTTTCTGAGTTTTGGTTATACAATAGGGTGTCCAAAATTTGGAATTGATATTTATTTTTTCTGAGTTTTGGTTATACAGTATGGTGTGTCAATGAATATTTTGAAATTATTTTTTAAATGAAATAAAATAGCTGCTGGATTCTTATTCGCATCATGGATATACTACTTATAAATAAATAAAATACGAAGGATTCATTTCTGTTCCACCTTATAATTAAAAGAGTTTACCAGTTAAGATCAGACAGCTAGTCAGATATAGTTGTTGTGCAGTTCCCCAAGGACAGTTAGTAGGGCAATAATAGTCTTTTGTATGTTTGAATATCATTGCTCAATTGAAATTTACTAATAGAAGAAAAGAAATTTTTTATAGAGAAGAAAAGAACTTGACTATTAGATAATATTACCAAAAGCTTGAAAATTTTTAGCATTTGTCAGGTACATTTGAACTTTTAGAGGATGAGACTAAGTCTGGTGCTTGCCTATGGGTAACAAAACGTAGAGGGCTGGAGTATTGGCCAACACCAGCTGAAGAAAAGAAGTATCTTATTACACGGTCAAAAAGAAACTTCACAAGACCTAATTTTCCAAGCATCACCATCCCTCAATCTTTTGAGAAAATGTAAACTTTTCCTTTTTGAGCTCTCAAGATTAAAGGGAAGAAGGACGCACTAACGTTTTTTTTTTTTTTTTTGACTCAGAGTTGTTCACACGCTTACTCATAATTTCCGTTCGGCAACAAAAATCGTACGAACTCAACTGAGACTACCCATCAAGCCAGATTTTGCTATGGTCAAAGTCCTATATGCTGGCGTGAATGCAAGTGATGTAAGTACATAATAATACCAAGCTTATATTTTGTCTAAATGCCTGTACCAGAAAAAATAAAATAAAAGGAGGTTTAAACTCAATCAAGTATGTTTTTCTTAGTAGAAGAGCTGGTTTTAATGTGTTATAATTTCGGACATATACGGCAATGCCAATTCTTTTGCATAGCCCAATCTGATCTGACTGAATAGTTTTAATAGGTTGGTTTTGGGTTAATGTTTCCTGACCCGCTAGTTGGTTTGAGTCAACCCATTTAAACTATAACTAAAAATGCCAAGCCAACTGACTGTTGTCGGTTTTACTGAGTCTTGATTAGTATTAGCACTAGATCTGGCACATGTGCATTACATGCATAGTAGAAAAACTAATATGCAATATTCATTGTGTCAGTCTATATTGTTACTTTTTTTTATCCCCATAGTTCTTTCTTCTTCATACTTTGAATCCTTTTGTGCATTTTATAGGTAAACTTTAGCTCTGGGCGTTATTTCGGTGGTAAAGGCAATGATGTAGCTGCACGACTTCCATTCGATGCTGGTTTTGAGGTTCCATGATTCTTTAATATCTCTCTTCTATTATCATTGTTTTCTTCAGTGGAGTTAGTATTATTGTTCTTTAGGGCACACATTCATAAGTAGATTGTTGATTTACTTGTAAAATATTTTTCTTATAGGCTGTTGGTATCGTAGCTTCGGTTGGAGATGCTGTTCATCATGTGAAAGTGGGGACACCTGTTGCCTTTATGACTTTTGGTGGCTATGCTGAGTTTGCTTTGGTAATGCCTCATGCTAATATATATATCCTTCATTGTAAATTTTATTGGTGCTTCGTTTTTACCCTATTTAAACATAAAGAGTGTCAATTATATTATGGCAAAAATGTAGAAATATCTGTTCTCTTGTAAGCATGACAAACCTAAAATCCCCCAGCTCTAAAATAGTACATTTTTTCACCAATGTCAAAATAACCACTCCTTTTACCTCATTTTGGGAGAATTTGTGAGGAAAGAGGGTAGTTTGGCATGTTTTGGAGAAACTGAGATCAGAAATGTATAGAGAATACTTCTATTGTTTTGTATGTAGTTGTGTACTATCCCCTATGGTTTGGTGGGTACTTATAACTTTAATTCTACAGGGATCTAGAGATATTTTGTATTTTCTTTTTGCATCTGATTAAGGGGAGAAGCTGTTATTCATTTTTATCTAAAAAAATGTAGGTTCCAGCTAAATTTCTGCTTCCTGTCCCGAGGCCAGACCCTGAGGTCGTGGCAATGCTCACATCTGGCCTAACTGCCTCCATTGCTCTTGAAAAGGTACCTCATATGTATCCTTTTATAGAGTATTTTCAATAATGCAACTGGCAGTGGTCTTTGACGTACATCCTTCTTTTGAGGAAGTGAAGAAACAGTACGTCACTGTAATGCTTGAATGCTTGAAAACATCTAATTCATGTAATTAACTAAATTAATTTTTTTTTTTTTCATTCCTTTTCAATTTTTTGTAGGCAGGAAAGATGACATCGGGAGAAACTGTCTTAGTAACGGCCGCAGCTGGTGGAACCGGCCAATTTGTGGTCCAGGTCAGTTAATGCCCAAATTAACTAGCTTATAATATTCTCTACTTATTTAAGGACTTAAGCAACAATGTGCACAGCAACCATTTGGGATATTTTTCTCAATTTACTGATAAATTAATGTAGCTTTGTTATGGCAGTTGGCGAAACTGGGAGGAAATAAGGTGGTGGCGACTTGTGGAGGACAGCAGAAAGCAGCACTGCTGAAATCTTTAGGCGTTGACAGAGTCATTGACTACAAAACTGAAAGTATAAAAGATGTACGTTATGTTAGTTTCAGGATTTGATCTTTCTTTCCCTTTACAGTTTGTTTCTTATAATATAACTAAAACTAGTCATTTGCCTATACTGTACACCATCGAACTGTGAAAAATTAGATCATAGAAATAAAATGTAATTAATACAAAAGCACAGGCAATAGTTTTGCCGGGACATGCTATGCAAATATATGATTTAGTGGTTCTTAAGGTTTCTTTTCTCTTTTTGGATGTAGTGTTTCTCTTATCGCCATCTCCCTGTGACTTTTGTGTTTGTTTTGCAAATAAAATTATACATATCTGTATATTTCTCCCTCCAAATTTACTAAATAATACCGCTGCAAAATCAATGTCTTTTGTATATTGTTTTAATGTCATGTACTATCAGCGGATAAGTAGCTTTTTTTTCTATTTACTAGTCTGGAAGCACATTATTCTGTTAGAATGGTTTCATATTTCATTTACTTTTGAGGTCTTCCAATTTCTATAATTGCTTCATTATTCCTTATATATACACACTCACCCATTGGTGAATGTTGTTTCAGGTGCTGAAAAGCGAGTATCAGAAGGGCGTAGATATCATATATGAATCAGTGGGAGGAGACATGTTCAACCTGTGCTTAAATGCTCTTGCAATTCATGGGCGGCTCATTGTGATTGGGATGATGTCTCAGGTTCATTTCTTTTGACATGTGTTGACGACATAAATAACAATGTTGATTACTAGAGCAAACCAGTTGGACTTTAAAGGGAGAAGTTATTGGAAGTTTTGAATTTAAACCTATTGAACATGAGTAGGGTTAAAATGCCCCATTGTTTCGTGCCCCAATAATGCATCACATCCTTATATCCGTTTTCAAAGTCCAAACAGTTGGTCTGAACTGCTCAATATGATCTCCATATAAAAATGTGCTTGGAGACCAAATTTCATATTTATTGGAAATTGTTTACTATTTTTTTAGATAGGTAAAAAATCACTGTTTTTGGATGGTCCAGAATCTTCTGAAAAACAGTGATTTTGTACCTATCTAAAAATATAGTAAAAAAATTTCAAAAAAAAAAAAAAATATGACATTTGGTCTCCAAGTACATTTTAATATGAAGATCATGTGCGGTTCGGATAGACTGTGTTTGGGCTTTGAAAATGAGATAAGGATGTGACGCACGAGTGAGGCATGAAAGACATGAGGCATTTGAACCTTGCTCATTAAACATACAATTAGTTACTTGAAAGGTTGTCCAGTAAAAACAAAGGAGCATGGTCTTCTGGGAGCAAAGTTATACCTGTTCCCGCTAGTGTAGGTCCTGGCTTTATTTTGTAGCTCTTTACTCTGTGTGCCTTGGTTGTTTTTTGTTTTTCTAGTTATTATTTACAATAAAATACTCATATTAAATAAGAAACAAGAAATCATCACATTGCTTATTTCTTTTATATTATTAAGGTGAGTTCAGTGAGGTGGGGCCTATTTAAGACGGTGATGATATGATTAGTGTACTTCTAATATTACTGAATGACAACAATCTATGTTTTAGTATCAAGGTGAGGATGGATGGAAGCCATTGAGCTACCCTGGGCTCTGTGAAAAGATCCTTGCTAAATCCCAGACAGTGGTATGCTTTTTGTCAGTTATATTTATCGAATGAGCTTTCAAAGTGTTGAATCCGTCTTCATCATATCTTTTTTTATCAATACTAATCAATTCATGTTGATTTATGGTGACTACGTACTGTAAACTTGCTTGTATTATATTGACCAGTATACCCAAATCAATAATAAGCCCAATTAAATCTTTCTGTCAATTTTTGAATCAGGTCTCATCCTGTATCTTAATTTTTCCCTTATTTATGTAATTGGACAAAGTTCAAGCCAAGAAATACCAAATAATAGACAATTTGAGTCATATTAGTCTTGTAGAGCAGGTGCATAACTGTATGTAATAGTTATTCTGGTAAATGTTTTGTGAATTGTGACTGTCTATTTTGGTGTACTTTATAATATTAATGGAACTTGTTATTTGAAGTGTGTTTCTAACTAGGAAGCAAACAAACAGTTGCATAATTCAATTGGCAATTTTGCTCTCAGTTTTAATGGTAATTTCTCTCTGTATGTATTTGCCTCAGGCTGGATTTTTTCTTATTCAATATGCTCATTTGTTTCAAGAACATCTCGATAGGCTATTTGATCTCTATGCTGCTGGTAAACTTAAGGTACTCTCTTTTACTGTGGAAGACATGGTGCACAAATTACAATTTTGTAAATTCTTACTTAAGATTATGGTATGATTGAGTCTTTTTTTGCAGATTTCATGTTAAAATACATATTATTGAGAAATTTTATTATTTGCCTTGACATTTTTGGTTATATGCAGTATGCAGATAACACCAACCAGTAATAGAAGTGTTGAACAATTGAAAAAGATTAATTATACTTTTCTTTTTTAATATCAAGTCAATCAAATATCCTTGTAATGAAAGAGTATATTTATATCAGTTTTATTATGCCTTAATCTGGATACAAATTTACCATAAAAATCTTAAAATCTATCGTTCCACGTGAATTTAATTTGGTAATTGCTATGACTTAGAAGGATAGGGTTTTAGGAGGGGCAAAATTGTCAAAATTTAACGAAACAACCTTTGCCACCTCATTGACTGATTGCTGGAGGTCTTAATATGTTGTTAATTTAAAAAATGTATGTACTGTATTTTAACATGAAAGAAATTTGTATGTGATTTGTCAATACACTAAAGTTTTGGTATTTATTTGCAAAAGAGATACATAATTCAATTACTATATTGTGGTATGTTGCATGACTAAATCTCTCAAAATCCATAGGGTACCTTTTTGATTCCAGAGTACTTTTTTAATGAGTCATGTCATACGTTGTTTCATATCAATGACTTTGCTTAGTATCATTGCTTGCTTTTGATTACTTATGATTGCTTTTACTCAATTCTATCTAGGTAAATTTTGTTGCTAATTAAATACACTGCAATGCATAAATACAGGTGGCTGTGGATCCCACCAGATTTTCAGGCCTCAGCTCAGTTGCTGATGCAGTGGAGCATCTTCATTCTGGTAAAAGTGTCGGCAAGGTAAACTGCACCCATTTTTCTGAAGTACCTTAAAATTTCAGACAATTATTTCTAGCTTGCCAACCTATTTTTTTTTTTGGAGCGAGGCTATGGTACTATGCATAGTGCGGATTGCTCCAGACTATGAATCAATATCTCTATTTTCAAAGTCCAAACAGTCGATTTGCCGTTCAACATGATCTCCATATGAAAATGCGCTTATAGATAAAAAATTTCATTTTTCACAATTTTTTTACTATTAGATAGGTAGAAAACCACTTGATCTAAAAATTCTCGACCATTCAGAAGTAGTGATTTTCTGCCTATCTAAAAAAATTCTAAAAATTGTAAAATTTAGTCTACAAGTACATTTTCATACGGAGATCATGTTGAACGGTTCTGAACGACTATTTGAACTTTGAAAACAAAGATATTGATCCATAGTACCATAGCCTTACTCTTTTTCTTGACCTAAGTTGATTGGCATTCAATTATTATCTACATGTGCAGGTTGTAGTATGTGTTGATCCAGAGTTCAGCAAGACCTTGTCTAGGCTATGATAAGTACCGTTGGATATTTATTCTCTGCAACTGGTTCAAAATAAAAAGTTGTCAATAAAATTGGGGCGAACTTCAGCAATGGTACGGTCCAAAATAAAATCATCAGCTGTTACGGCCTTGCTGGTGGAATAAGGTACAACCTTGTTACATCTTGTGTTTAATGACTTCTAAATGAGATACAGGGATAATTATTACACTTGTACACAGACTTGGTAAGAATGCGAAATTGAGAAGGGTTATGCAGTGACAATTACTGTTACAGTCATGAAAGTACATTATTAGGCAAGAAATGAACTATTTTTTTCTGAAATGAATCATGTACATTGTTGTGTAGTAAATAACACGGTTCTTGTTGATAAGATCCTTTTCGATCCGAAGTTGAAGTACTGATCTTGTAAACATATATGATGATTTGTGTTATAATCATTGTTATTTTTGGTATACACCTTCAAATCTAGCATAAACATACCAAATTCTGTAGGTTTGTGGTATGCAGTTTACTTCTAGAATATGCCTCTATATATGGATTAATAATTTCATGTCTGTGACAATCGAAATTCAAAATAGTAATAGATAATTGTCTCTATTTAAGTTGCGACTCAAATTTTGGTGCAAATTGAAAACAAGTTGGTCATTCATGGAGCAATTTGAACAAATAATGATTCAGATGATAACTTTATCAATGAACTAATGATCCACCAAATTTGATACCCAATTACCCTTGGCTGCCGCTGCCAAGCCATCTCAAAAAAAAAAAAAAAAATTGATACCCAACATATCTATATTTAGGTTAATAACCAAAGTTGTTACGGATGTTAACAATTTAATGTACTCTTCTCTATTCTATTCATAAGCACAAATAAGGACAGCTAATATAAAGTGTAACATAGCATAAGAACGAAAAAAAATTACAATTTTTTTACACATGTAATCTAAAAATTAAAGATATTGTCGCTTTCTCGCTCCACAGTTTCACCAATAAGATTTTCTTTAGTGGAATAACATTGCGGGTTAGGAAACCTATCAAATGTATTAATTTAGTGGTGTAGGCTTGAAGCATGTGGATTATTTTTTTGGCAATAACATGTGGTTTAATTCGATGCAACGTTTATAGTCTTCAAAAGTAATCCTTTTTGGTAAAGTTGATAATACAGAGAACAAAACATGTTTTGCATTTGTGGCGCAAGTAGTCACTTCATTGATAGCTTGGCACAAAGTCTCTGTTTGTTGATTTTAATTTTGGAAACTGATATGAGTACCCGCACTCCAGTACTTGCATTGTATCCGCACCTTAACTGTTATATTTTTGACAATCTGTGAGGAATTTTGCGAATCTAAAACCACAAACATCTTCTACGTAATTTTCTCTTTCAAATGAGATTCATAATAATGTACTTTCGAGCTCGTCGTCACGCAAGTATTTATACCTATACTTGCAAGTATTTTTTTACTATGACACTGAATTACATCTGAAAGTATTAATATCAAGTATTGTAAGTATCTATACATATAAAGTCAATTATTTTTGTTAGAGGGAGGTTGACGCAGAGACTATTAGGGAATGTTGATGGGGGTATACGGGGTCCCTACTACTTCATTAGACGAAGGTTGACGCGGGAACAATTAGAGAACTGGAAAAATAGATGATCATATCAAGTTACGTATGCAAGTATTTATATCTTATTTTGCAAGTATTAATATTTTATGTTCTAAGTATTTATACCTATGAAGGTTAACGTAGAGACGAGTATGGAGACTGGAAAAGAGTGACCATAGAATTAGTGGGGACCATAGTACAACATTTCTCTAATTAGTGGGGACCGTAGTACAACATTCCTCTATTGTTGTTGCGGGTACTGGAGTGGGGTGATTGAAATAATTATTCTTTAATTTTAATTTCGACCATTGATTTAAACGAACAGTTGATTCGATTTGAAATTCAAAGAACTCTTTTGTATAAATTTGATCTATTCGTTTTCAAACACATGGTCCAATTTATAATAGTAGAGTTTTATTTTTCTAACAAAAAAAGTTACTGAATACCAACTTGTATTTTGCTTGTTTCTTGATTATATTAGAAGTACCAAAATATCATATGAAATATACCCAAGTTCTTGTGGAGGCAATGTAGTTCAAATAAATCAGACATGTGTGTATTTTATTGCTATATATATATATATATATAGGACAGTGCTACGCGTATATAAGGGCCTCTCCGTGCTACGGCTCACTTTTTGAGTTTTCAAAATCCTAACGGTCGATTCGAACCGTTCAACATGATCTCCATATGAATATGTACTTGCAAATCAAATTTTACATTTTTTAGAATTTTTACTATTTATTAAGCCACTTTGAAAATCGCCCTAATTTGTACACAACAGTAAACTTTTCTGGACCATTGGATCAGCGATTTTCAAAGTGGCTTAATAAATAGTAAAAAAATTCTAAAAATGTAAAATTTGGTTTGCAAGTACATATTCATATGGAGATCATGTTGAACGGTTCGGATCGACCGTTAGGATTTTGAAAACTCAAAAAGTGAGCCGTAGCACGAAGGGGCCCTTATATATGCGTAGCATATTAACAAAATCATATATATATATATATATATATATATATATATATATATATATATATATGATATTTGCATCAAAATAGGATATGACAAAATTTATTTGACAGATGTGATATTTAAAAATATTAAAACTATAAATACGAATCTCCTTTTTTTTAAGTAATTTGTGTATTAAATTTGAAGTAATTTCGCGGCCTACTTCAAAAAAAAAAAAATTCTCTTTTCCTAAGAACATGATTGAAGTCTACTTATGTTACAAGGTAATATTTCTCTTTTAGTACAATATTTCCAACTTTCTCACTCAAATTGGTCCATCTGAATTAGCCAGGTACCCCCTCACCCAACGGAATATATATGTATCCTGTACCGGACGAATTCAGATCACCCCCGGTACCGTAATAGGGAATCTTTTACAATTACTTGATCTCGACCGTTCTTTTTAACTTGGCACGAATCCCAAAGCCCAATAATACTGCCCCTCCGTCAACCCGAATCCCAAAGCGGTTGGGAGTTAATCTCAAACCGTAAAGTGAAGGGAATCTTTTACGGTATCGGGAGGATTTTGTCCATACCGGATTGAGTACAATATGAGGTGACGAACTCCTAACTAAACGATTGAAATTTGGTGCCTATTTAGACATAGGATGTTCGTTTTTAAAATTCGTGTCACAATTAAAGAACAATCTGAATTTAATAATTATACATACAATCCCGGAGGTAATCCGAATTCCACCCAACCTTGAGATGTGATTAGGGGTGAAAACAGAGCGAATACGGAGCAGATAGTAGTAAAATCATATCCATATCCTTATTAATTTTCCGGATACGGATACGCATCAGATATCAGCCTGATACAGATACGGATATGGATCGGATCGGATATTTATTAAAATAATATTAAAAAAACCAAAGTTCATAATATTTATCTAATTTTAATGGTGAATAACAATATTTTTTCATAATATATATTAAAATATATGATATATATATATATGGAGTTGGCTACGGTGCTATGCATAGCATAGAGGGCCTCCGTGCTACGGCTCAATATTTGAGTTTTCAAAATCCTAACGGTCGATCCGAACCGTTCAACATGATCTCCATATGAATATGTACTTGCAAATCAAATTTTACATTTTTTTTAATTTTTTACTATTTTTTTAGATAGGTAGAAAAAGACTTGATCTTAATGGTACAGAATTTTTAGATCAAGTGATTTTCTACCTATCTAAAAAATAGTAAACAAATTTTAAAAAATGTAATATTTGGTTTGCAAGTACATATTCATATGGAGATCATGTTGAACGGTTCAGATTGACCATTAGAATTTTGAAAACTCAAATATTGAGCCGTAGCACGGAGGCCCTCTATGCTATGCATAGCATATTAGCAATTTCCTATATATATATATATATATAGAGAGAGAGAGATGGGCTACGGTGTTTTGCAAATTAAAGCACCCTCTTTAATTCGGGCCACTTTTTCAATTTGTAAAACCCAAACAACCGATCTGAACCATTCAACATGTTCTAAATATTGAAATGTGCTTGGAGACCAAATTTTACATTTTTTGGAATTTTTTTTACTATTATTAAGCCACTTTGGAAATCGCTGATCCGGTGATCCACAGTAAAAACTTCTGGACCACCGGATCAGCGATTTCCAAAGTGGCTTAATAAATAGTAAAAAAAATTCAAAAAATGTAAAATTTGGTCTCCAAGCACATTTCAAATTTAGAACATGTTGAACGGTTCGGATCGGTTGTTTGGGTTTTGCAAATTGAAAAAATGGCCCGAATTAAAGAGGGTGCTTTAATTTGCAAAGCACCGTAGCCCATATATATATATATATATATATATAGAGAGAGAGAGAGAGAGAGATAGAGAGAGAGAGAGAGAATGGCTAATATACAAACGTTTGTTCTTGGACTCAGGAACAAACGATTCGGTTCTCCAATTTTGAAAGTCCAAACAGTCGATCCAAACCGTTAGATATTCAATCTATATTAAAATGTGCTTGGTGACCAATTTTACATTTTTTGGAATTTTTTTACTATTTATTAAGCTGGTTTGAAAAACAGCGAGCAGAATTTTAATAAAAACAGCAGTTTTCAAACCATCTTAATAAATAGTAAAAAAATTTCAAAAAATGTAAAATTTGGTCTCCAAGCACATTTCAATATAGATTGAATATCTAATGGTTTGGATCGACTGTTTGAACTTTGAAAATCAGAGAACCGAATCACTTGTTCCTGAGTCTAGGAACAAACGTTTGTATATTAGCCATTCTCTATATATATATCTACTATTCAGATACGGATAATTAAAACGTAAAACCGTATTAGTATCCATATCCACACGAATATTCAGATAATGGATATCCACATCTAATTTTTCAAATACTAATTGAATACAGATCAGATATTCAGATGTGATCCTCAGAAAAAATAAGGAACCGCCCTGAAGTGCATTATCCACCGCTGCAAAATCGAAGAAACCTTTCCCTCAAAAGGCTAGTCTTCCTAGCATCTAGCAATCTACTAGATTTACTTGTGGCATAGAAATATTTATATAGGAGATATGAACATTGTGTCAATGTGTATCATGTGATGGAAATTGAAACATTTTCATGAAATATATACATTACGTTAACAGATTAGATATGATGTTTATTTGACAATAAATAAATATAGTAGGTTTAGAATGTCACATATAGTATGTTTATATTATGTACATAAAATAACTGTAGACTTAGTGCAATGGCACAAATTCTGTCTCTTTACAGCGAAGTAGTATGTTTAATTTTCGAAACTAATATCTAAAAGATGCTGAAATGTACCGGACCTTTTAATAAAAAAAATCATGTACATAAATAATTGAATTGTAATGCAACTTTTACGGTATATTAAACAATTTGAAATTTGCAACAAATTAAATCAAATGACATTGAATTGTGTGAAATTTGGTACATCTATAAAAGGTTAAAGATATATTTGTAATATATTTTATTTTATTTTTAATTTCTTTTAAGTTTGATTTAAAAAAATTATTAAAATTTTCAATATAACTCGTAACTAATGAATCTCAAATTTCCTCATCAAATTATTATCGAGTTGTAAGTGCCACGAGAAAATAATGCAATAAAAGAATGATTTTCAAAAGTTAATGTCAGACATGAATATATAATAATTAACTAGCTTAAAGATAATATGACATAATGACGGGTGAAAAGGGAAGGTTCTTTTAAAGTGATATATTTAGACTTGAGAGTAGGTCCGATGGGCATCGGACCTACCTCGGTTCGATGGGTTTAATCACCATCGATTTGCTTTTAGATTCGTGCGAAATGCTTTAAACTCCGTGTGTGTATGTTTCAATTTTCGTGCGCACAAATCTTATACTACATCGGACGGTCAGCGTGGCGTTGAACCTAAAAGTAGGTCCGATGGGCATCGGACCTACTCCGTTCTCATATATTTAATATTCTTTTTGCTTTATCAAAGAAAAAGAAGCATGAAAAGGGTAAACACCAAACAGCTTTCAAAGCCGCAGTGATATTTGATCGGACGGTACAGATTACATGACGGATACCGATAACAGATACTTCGTTCAGATTTTATCGAGGCTATTTGATCTCAAATGAACGGTCAAGATCTGTCATGACCCTCCAACTAAGTTCCGACTATGGTTCACGCTTCGAAGCTGCTTTCGCCGAATTCAGATCCCAAGGTACCTCAATTTTTTGTATCCGGTCCGTTCGTTATATATTGGCATCAATCTTAAAGGTATCCGTGGTCAGATTCGTCAGGATTCTGATTGGACGGTCCAGATTGAAACTCAAACAGTGCATTACCTCAGAGAATCCGGACTGGCTCTCCCTTCCCTTCCCTTCGCTAGGCGTGTAACGAACCGAACTCTCTATCCCAAGCTAGGGTTTTTTCGCCAGATAGGACGACTCTGTCTAGGTGAGTTTCTCTCTCTCTCTCTCTCCCTCCCTCCTTTTGATGCTCATCCTTACCTTACCTACTCAATTCTTTGAAACTTTCTCCATTGATACCGCCATAGAAGTTATCCCCAATTGCCCAGATCATAGAAACAATTTGCATAGGTAGAATCCGGCAGGTTGAAAATATATGTATGCAATTGAGACTTAATCGACGCGAAATTGGGTTTTGTGGGGAATCAATTGCTCAATTGACGGGCAAATTGAAGCCTGATTGCACTGTTTAAGCCAACTAATTCACGGCTTGATGAAACTCTTTCTGGGAATTTATAACCTTAAAATCATGATGATTTTTGTTAATCTTTTAAATTTTTTCATTTTTCATATCTGTAGGTGGTAGCTTAAATCTCTATCTATGCTTAGCAGCATTACATCCCAAAAGACATATTATGAAATCTTATCAGTGGGTGAAGATGCCGATATTGATGAGATACGAACCGGGTACAAAACTGCATTGCTGAACACACACCCGGACAAATTACCAAAACAACCCGACTTGTCCAGGTCCCACAGCAACGAACGAGAATTTCTCGTTGTTCAAAAAGCATGGGAAATACTTAGCAATTCCCAGTCTAAATCTCAGTATGACAAGGAATTAGCTGCATCAAGACGAAAACTAGATATCATATCCAATGAAATTGAATTAGAAGACATGAATATAGAAACTAATAGTGATGGTGTTTATGAATTGATGTATCCTTGTAGGTGTGGTGATTATTTTGGAATTAGTTCAGTTACGTTGAAAGAGATGGGAATTTTGTTGGGGGAGAATGGAGAGGTACAAATAAATGGTGGTAATTTTGTACCGGTTTCGGTTGTGTTGCAATGCGGGTCGTGCTCGCTTAAAGTACGCCTTTTAATCGAGGCTAATTTATGACTATTTTGAATAGTAATTATTTTTATTGATTTTCTCTGTTGAGGGAAATTCTCTGTGAAAGGAATACAATTTTGTTGTTGTTCAATTTTAAATTTTTAATAAAAAAAGGTTTTAAAGTATCTTTGTTCTATCAATTTGTTGCATTTATTATTTTTTTTCTGATGAAAGCTTCCCCAAACTTTATGAGAATTTAATGATGATTAAACCATATCAATTTGCTAAATAAATGGCTTATGCCTAAAGTGGAATCTGCTTTATTCTCCTTTATTTAGTGGGGCTTTTATTGCTCCACTAATTTGTGATTTGTCATAGAAGATATTGTTGGACAGGAAATGGTGCCATCAAAATTAAAATTTTGGAAGGATGTGACTTAGATTCTCCTGTCAACTCTAAGGTGAGATGTTGTTTTAGCTTTTGCTTTAAGATAAAATTGAGAACACGTGTGCCCAAAATTTTGTTATACCAAGGAACTTTGTTGGAAAGTAAAAAATGACCCGAGTTGTCGGCAATTCATTTTCTATTAAATTAATGAAAACTGTTAGGTTTTCCTAATACTAACAAACATGCACACATTACTTTTAGGCATCTTAGTGTTGATGCAACTTATCAGGCTTGTTTGGTACACCATATGCTAATAGTGCTATATTTCTCTATTCTATCAGTTTCCATTTTCTTCTTTTCTTTCTTCTAAAATTGTCTATCACTCTTGGTTTGATGGGTCAGCTCAGGTCAGTTGAACCCGCTAGTGTGTCACTCTGTTAAAATAAAGAGGTTAAACTCCAGATTAACTCAATAAAAACATGTAAAATGAAAAGATTAAGTTCCTACTGTTAAGACATAATCAACCAATGAAATTAGATTATTTTGCAATCCTGACATGCATCCAACAGAGCTCAACCGAAACCAATATTTCTCGACTCACAATCAGGTAGGGTTGAACATAGTCCGAATTTGTTTTAAGTCTAGTTTGGTACTTTCTCATTTATTTACCAGATATCTAATGCAAACAGTTATTTGATTATTTTTATGCTGTCATATGGTAAACCTCTGTAAGTACTGATTGTGACATCACTTGGAGAGACCTTATCTCCTACTACCAATTTTTAATGATAAATGATTATCTTATTCTTCACCCAAAAGGTTGGTACTCTAAATTAAAACCCTTTTAGTTGAGAAGCCTCTGTTATGCATGTCATTATCCATCCACAAGATACCAAATTAACATATCTTTATATAAACTCTCACATATATCTTATGCTTATTCAGTAAGAGTGTAATGCCTTGCTTAACAAATGAAGCTCATTTTAAGCTCCCCTCTATCCGCTGCAAATCATTGCCGAGCCTGCTAAAGAGTTGTATCAGTACTCCCTCTTATTTGAGCTCTGAAGATGAGGATACCTACTATGATCTTGATACAAAACACGTAACTTTCATGCCTCCCCTCCTTTTTCTTTCTTTTTTTTCTCTTATTACTTGTATTATATTTCATTCACACAAGATTTTGTTAGAATTGATTATTAACTAACACTTTTTTTTATTTTATTATTTTATCCTCAGTTGATATTAAAGGAGCTAAGAAATCGAGCCATGAGAGCCAGCTCGAAGCGAAACGAACACTTCTACTCGGCAGACCTCACTTTATTCATCCCACCTTCACTTGAAAATACTGACAAACAAAAGGATTTTCAAGATGTCACTGACAATGAAGATGAAAGCGAGGCCTTCTTTTCCATGAAGAGCAACTTCTCGCGCTGCTCCAGCCAGGGAGCAACAGCCTCATGGGATGAGAAAAAAGGCGCAACGGCTTATCAATCAGTGCTTGAGGAATTCAACCATTTGGAGGGGTGGCCGTTCGGGTTGTGCCGGCGGCCTCTAGTGTTGCCGCCTCTACCCAACATGCCCGCTGACCCGTGGATGTGGCGTAGGAGGAAGTCTGAGGCCAAATCTTTTGGAGTTGTTAACTGAAGCGAAATATAATGCACGTGTACCGTAAAATGTTGTCTGTGTTCAGGTTACAATTTGTTGGCATTAATATTCTATAGAATTGTATTATTCAAGTTGTGCACACTTTGTTACCATTTGTTTTGTGCTTTACCTTGTTTTTTTTTTTTTGTGTTGAAGGAGAATATTGGGATATATTCCTAAAAAGGAAATAAAGTGGACGCAGACGCCTGATTTTGAAAATAACAATATTTATTATATATCTAAAATCAATTTTATACCCAAATTGAAATAGCATGAGTGCCTTCTTCGCCTTCTCTGTTATTTTGACATCATTTTACTTGCAAATGAAATGGCAACTAAAATTGTTGAAGGAAAATAAATAAACTAGATCCATGCATAGACCCATTATTGCCTCTAGTGCTGCCCCCGCTGCCCGGCATGCCCGCTGATTCATTGATGTGGCGTAGGAACAACCTGAGGCCAAAAATAAACAAATTTGGACGGTTTTTATCCTATACAGATGTGTTTGATTGTAATGAAATTATATTGAAATAATATTTTACTGTCGTAAGAACTCAAAATTAATTTACGAAATTCATACCTGCGAAAATGTACGAGAATGTTTATAGAAATATTCAGAATAATTGATTGCTTCTGTCGACGAAACTATTGTAACGAATTATATATGTATATAATTCCAAATTGGTTCAGCTGCTAGAAATTAGTTAAAATTGTTTCAGTTAATTCAATTTACTGAAATATTTAGAACTGCGGGTTCAAGATAAATAAAAGCTCTCAGTAGGTACATATATATGAGTCATCTATTTTATTAATGACATTATTGCTCTATTAATTAGCATTTTGTTTTTGTGTATTATTACTTGTTACGGCTGGGATTCCCGGTTCGTAACGAAATCTCTGCATTCAAAAGTGTAATGGGTAACAACTAAGTGTATAACGGATTGGACTGACTTGTTTCATTATAAAACACAAAGAACGTACCCCGAATATTGCATGCCAGTTTGCCACGCGTGGCCTCCCAATAGAAATTCAATAGTAAGCATTTCTTTGTCCGCATCTGCTACTGATCGGGTGTGGTTTTGATCGTGTTGTTTTCCGTGTTAAAGCTCAATATTATATAATTACTTGCACGTAACACATAAATTCATAGGGTTTGCGCCCGCCATACATTCATTTTACAATTTAAAAATGGAAATAAAAAGTAAATTAAGCAAACGCTTGAAACTTTCATTTTTTTTTTTTAAAAACCGGACTCTGCCTTTCACAACATCCAACTATTTTTTTTGTTTTACCGTAAACCTGTTTAGTCAGAAGATAAAAACAAATTTAGAAATAACATTTTAAAAAATAAACATTTTCTTTACAAATTAAAAGTTAAATTATTGGCCAATGATATTATTTGTCTCAAATCTTTGAACATTAGTTCAACAAAAACCATTATACATAATTTTATTTTGTACATTACAATCTGGAAAGTGAGCTCCCCAATGTATGATTTTGGTATTTTGTTGACAAATAATACCTTGCGAACCTTTTTAATTTGTAAGGAGCAACCTACAAATAACAAATAACAAGTATCTCATAATATTTTGGTACTTTTAATTCGCAAATTACCGTATAAATCGCTTATTGATACGCTGAAGACTCAAAACCGTTTAATCGCGAATTAAACGTGAACTTGGTTACTATGGAAGAGAGACATGCTAGTGACTGTTGCACACTATGTGGGACTAAACGGCTGAGATATGGAAATAAATATATGGAGAAGACAATATTGTTTTGATTGGAGAGCAAAAAAAAAAAAATTCACTTGGTCTGCAGTTAAGAATGATAATTTTGTAATTTTTCTCATCAATTCCATCTCAAATTAGCGTTTAATTGATGAGTGGTTCAAGTTTCGGTTTGCATTCGCATATAATTTTAGAGTTTATTACTAAATATACATGTGGTCTTGTACTGCCTATAATCTTAAAAAAATTTAAATTATTTCCCAAGCATAATGGTACTCTTTGTATATCTAAACTTGTAATTAGCCAATCATCATCACGGAATATAATGTAGAATACATAGATTAACTAATTTCACAATTTAAGTAAAATCAATTAATTTTTTTTTAAATTAACACTTTTAGAGTAACCAAGTATGAAACCAACTTGTACCAGACAAGTGACGCAGAAGAAAAAATTGCTTGTAATTGTTCTCAATTCGGTAATTCAAATAAATAATGGGCTTGTTTTGTCTCAATTTGATGTGACATTATGACTACTTTCACAAGTGTAATAGAAAAACTTGTGCTGAAGAACATCATACCAAGTTGTCAACCTTAAACCCATTAACAATTACTGTTCCACATTACAGGAGATGAGTTGCGAAACAATGTTTAGGTGTTCTCACCAAAAGCAGCTAGAGAAGACATATGGGGGTTGAAGGCTCTTGGCTAAAATTTGAAGGTTGCTTTGTGAATGAAATTTTGCATAACCGGGTTGCCATATTTTCAGAACACAAACAAGATTGCATTGAGAAACTTGATCTGACATTTGGATAGCTTACCCTTCGATACATTACATCAAACACATCCAAAATATCTCTTTTAAGTTAACCAGTCTAAACTAAACATAAAACAAAAAAAATAGCCAACTGAATCACAAGTCTCTAAACAAAACCCATGCATAAGGCCAAACCTGTCTAATTTTAAGAAAGATGTTCATAGAACTAATTTAAAACATACTAACTTAATCATAAGTTGTGATGATATCGCCTATTTTCTTCACATATTTATCCAAAGTCTTGATCAAACCCTCGTAGCATTCACTAGGCAACATGCCCCCCCTAATGCGGATGTTTACATTCTCCAGATACTCATGCTGAAAAAAAGCATCTCCTAAAATCTCTCGTCTGGGCTCTTGTTTTATATAACCTTGGTGCTGTTATGATGGTTAAAAAAAAAATCACAGGTTACCTTAAAAATTTATCATGTTTTGGTAGCATCAACAACTTGAATTATTACTGGACTTGTCTGGTATGGTGCAGAGTCAACTTAGGCAGGCAATTAACCTCATAAAATTTTACAAATGGTAAACATAAGAGACTTAACAAGTACATAGAGAGAGAGAGAGATTTTACCACATTGACTAACAAATTAAGCTCATTTAAATTAGGAGAACATTTGAGCAAACAAGCTATCAAGTAAAAGTCATGGCTCACAGCCCCAATTTCAATGTGAAGTTTCTTCAAGTTTTTGAAATTTCCGCAGTTAGAAACATCCTTCTCCACTGGTTCCTTCATTTAAAAAACCAATGAACTATCAACTTTAGAGGCAAATACCAACATTGTAATTCAGAAACATGCAACATCGCAATAAGGTAGATTAATCGGGCCAACATCAAACAGAAGGAACTTTCACATATACAAAGTGATAATTACTGCCATTTCTGGGCTTATTTCGGTGTTGATAATTCATAAAAAAAAAAAGCTTTATCTAGTACAAAAAAGACTGAGAAGGTTAAGCATGTATGCCAAAAAATTAGACGCAATCAGAAAGGCACAAAGTTTATGATACCAAGAAGTCAAGCAACAAGGAATGTACTAATTATGGTGGAAAAAAAAAATTATGATAAAGAACATTTCGGTGAACCTAACAACTGTAAATAAGGAAAACATTTTGTGGCTTTTGATTTTATAGAACTGACAAAATAGTATACCTTCAAATCACTGCCAAAATAAAGAGCCAATTCTGTAACACTTGAGAGACAGCTGAAAAGGTCCAGAACTGGCACATCATCATTACCACTATTAAGCCGACGCCACCAAATTAATCTGATGGATGCATTTACTAGATTTATTGCCTTCTTCAGTGAAATGCCAACGCCTCCCCTTTGAAAATTGGAATGGATGTTCAAAGAGACAAGCCAAGGGCACGAAATTTGCATATGCTCAAATTGACAACACTGAAGAATAGTCAATTTCTTCAATACATTAGAGGAAATGCTAGAGAAATACAAGTCACAGAAAGACAGATCCAGCCTTTCAAGGGAGGGGCAGCCCATGAAAAGTTTTTGTGTAACATCGTTGGGGAGCTCTACACCACTTAGCTCTAAAACTTTCAACAAAGGTAAATTTATTGACGCTGGTCTAATAATGGTTCTATTATTGGTGTTGAGACCCATCTTAAGATGTTGCAATTTTGCACTAGAGAAAACTGAATCAGGCAAATCTATATAATTATCCCTCCTCAAGCTAACTTTACTAATGAGGATATCGATCACAATACATATTGGTTTACATTATCTCTGCTATGCTATCATCAGTTTTGGTTTTCTCCATATTTCAACTTTCAATGACTCCTAGCCTGCATTACAATACATATTGCAAGCAGTCATGAATTAGCAATTTATTTGTAACAAAAAATAGGACAACCACATCTCAAGTAAGGGTGATAGATATTGAAACCATCCATCGAGAACAGCACAATTTGTAGCTTGGAAAAAGGAACGGACAACAAACTAAAATGCATAATAATTATGCTAAAAGATACATGCATGATTAAGTAAATCAATTTACCTTGTTGAAATAGAACTTGTATCCTATTTACCTTGTCTAATATTCTTCCCACCAAGGCTAAATCCTTCCACAATAATCCATGGCTTTGAAACACTTGAAATGAATTTACAGGTGAAAGCTCTAAATGGAGTACAGCTGATTAATGCTCGGTGCTGGGTCCAACTCTCTCAGTCACAACTCACATGTGCATAGGGACCGGAGTGAAGAAAAAGCAAAGACTACGGCTGTAGGCTCAGCTTTTGGTTTTCTTGCAGGGCACGAGGCCATATCCTCTGAGGTACCAAAATATTTCTCTATAGATCGGCACCGTAAGGGGCAATTCACTGGTCTTTAATATTTTGCGGATTCTGATCGGACAGTCCAGATATATAGATAAATATTCTGTTACCGAATGTGATTTGAATTCGCTGGGCACAGATTCTGCCTTTTCTCTATTTTCAAAATAATAGATGATGGCCTACGGGCTTGTACTAAGAAACAAAAACAATAAATGATGAGGGCCGTGTCGGTGTATGATTGGCCCTGATCGAAGTCCACGGATCATGGTTTTGTTTCTAATGTTCCTGGGCCGTTGATCCATATCTGACAGCTCAAAAGGAATTCAAGCCTAAATTTTTTTTTGTTACCATCTTCAAAATAAATAAATAATAATAATAAACAAATCTGATTAGATTTTCGGAAAAATTCAAATCTCTCCGGGATGCAGATTAATTCTTTATTGTGAAAAATGATTCTCTTCTTGGAGAAGGAAACACAAACATTGAGCCAATGGTAAGAAAAATATTCTGATTTGAGAAATAACGAATTTCTACCTACAGTTGACCCAAAACAGTAGGTAGCAAAGTGAGATGTTTGATGGAAGAGGAAGAATAAGCTATTCTCATTTTTAGATAGACTAGAATAATAAAACTTTAACTATGAGTATTGGTGCTCAAAATTCACAAAGATCGCATTGCTATTATATTTCAGATTTTGCTTCTTTTTATTTACTGCTCTTCTTTAAATTATTGACATTAAATAATCAGACAGATCCAAAACCTTACAAATAATTTGCAATTAAAAAGATGCTTGAGTTCAAAATATTGTTCTTATTACAACATCAGAACTGTAACAAATTGCATAATATTCACAAATGCAAAGCAAATGATTTCAGTATCATATATTTAAGAGTGAGGCTACGGTGCTATGCATAGCACGGAATGGGTCCGTACTACGGCTCAAAATTTGACTTTTCAAAATCCTAACGGTTGATCCGAACCGTTCAACATGATTATAAAATGAATATGAACTTGCAAACCAAATTTTACATTTTTTCGAATTTTGTTACTATTTTTTCAGATAGGCTGTTTTTGGATGGTCCAGAATGTTCAGATCAAGTGATTTTCGAAAAAATAGTAAAAGAATTCGAAAAAAAATGTAAAATTTAGTTTGCAAGTACATATTCATTTTATAATCATGTTGAACAGTTCGGATCGACCGTTAGAATTTTGAAAAGTCAAATTTTGAGCCGTAGTACGGACCCAATCCGTGCTATGCATAGCACCGTAGCCTCACTCTATATTTAATATTTAATATTATAGTTCGAGAGTATGTATTTTTCAGTGCGCCATACTAATCGATATCAGAATGAATGAATAAAAGTTTATTTTGCTAGATTTCCAAATCTTTTAAAAAATTATTTTTATGTTACAAAATCTGAATGGTTGCAAAATTAACAAGTTTACACCCGGTCAAGCATTAATTAGTCAATTTATCTATTTTTGTGGCCGGGTATTATTCATATTTCGTTTGTTATTATAACTAGAATTATTTTCCGGACTTTACTTTCAAAAAATATGTATTTGATGAATTTTATTTCTGGAAATATGACAACTTATATACAAGAATTTTACATTCAACAAATTTTGAAGTGTAGTTAAGTTTTATTAAAAATGTTGGCCTTTTTTGGCAACTATATAAGATTCATTTTGATCCGTACTAAGGAGCTCGTGTTCAGTATAATAGATTAAAAAAAGAAGTTCCTTTTAGAGTTTAAGGAGGCAAGAAAGTTGTTAAATTAAGATAAATGGTGTCTTCACAGTTCGAGTAGAGAGGCTTAAACTTCAGAATTTGAGAAAAATGAGCAAAATTTAATTTTTGCTAAAGCGGATGCTCGAACGGATTAAGCTTCTAAAAATCTTAAGAATATAAAAACACGAGCCGTTGTATAAAAAAGCAAAATCTGATGGTTATGCAGAAAATTTTATACATAACATTTATTCAAAAAAAAAAAGAAATCAAAACACCTCTGTTTATGAATTTTTCGAATTCTACTCAGACCGCACCGGTGTTTTACAGCCTCCAATACTGGAGTCTGCACAATGCCAATACGACCCCAACTAGGAGGCCGCACAATGCCTCTCCAACCCTATTGTTTTTTTTTTTTCCCTCTAAGTACTTTGGAATTTGTGCTTTGGAATTTGAGAATCATTGCATAAATTAGTCGGAATTTGTGCTTCAGATTTTGTGGTGGTAAAACATTACAGTACTTGGCTGCACCGGGCCGTAGAAACATTAAATAAGCATTACCAGCATCTTTTTGAATTTTGTGCTTTGGATTTGTACTACTAAAACAAAAAAAATTAAAAAAATGAGAGCCGCAGGGGCATTGAGCGGCCTCTTAGCTGGAGCCGCAGCGGTATTGTGCGTATCTCAGTTCTTGAAGTCTCAGAATGCGTGAGCAGGCAAATTTCGAATTTTCACGGAACCAAAATGCTCAAGCACCCACACAAGGGTGCTAAGCATGATAACATGTCAAATTTTGCAGTTAGTATCACTATACCCTGCTGAATCTGGTTAATGAACGTACCAGGTACATACTCAAGTAAGTTCGAATAGTGAGATAACTCGGGTTTAGGGTCCCGTTGTATCAAATATGCTGCTCATGCTAATTAAAGGAGAAACACGGAAGGAATCATACACAAATCAACACGGAAATAAAAGTGCTGACCGGACACCGAAACCGTACATATTGTATTAAAATTCATGCAGATCAAATATGCACATATCTTGATGCAAAATAAAACAACTTTGATCAGACACCAGAATAAATTTGGTTAGATGGCTATCAAATCGTCCCCACTCCTAGAGATGTAAAATGACATGCCGTGACCCAACACGTCATGGTTTCGGCACGACACGCATGCTGGTCGCGTAATGTGACTCGCATGTTGCGTGCCATGACCATCATCCGGGATAAATGGTATGGCATGACAACCGAAATAGTTAATCACAACGCAAAACAAGAACAAACATAAGTACACGTGATTAAAATAACATAAATTTATGTCATTCTTTATGCAAAATAATAATTCAAAATCCGAACAATATATTTATTTTTTATATATAATTTTTTTTACAACATTGTTTCTTTGGTATACAATTATTTACTATTTTTTCATTTTTTTACTTAAACTAATTTTAAAATTAAAAAAAAATTAAACGTGATAAAATATGAGCACCAACTACATAACGTTTGATCATAACATAATCATTCGTGTACCGTAACTATTTTTACGATTTTAATTACGATACAACACAATATGTTAAAACTTGACTTGACAGGACAACATACACTCAAAGTCACATCGCGACCAATTAGGATGCGATATAACGCAGCACAAAGTTTACATCTCTACCGACTCCTTATTGGCGGGGCTCCCCTAGTGCGGTGCTAACCTGCTCTTACCAATTCACTGCAACTTCTTCAAAAGAAAAATATGCAAGAAGTGTTATGAAACATAATAATAGACATTTCACCTTCTCCATCTCATCCACTATCTATTAGATAGTGTTTTATATTAATTATCTTGTTAATTGTATGGCTTTTCATTTGCTTTCTCTAGCTTATAAATAGAGATTATGTAAATAGTTGATGTTGAGATATAGATGGAGATATAATATAGAATAAGATTTAGCCTCTCTCAAGTTGTGTTTTGTTTTGTTTTATAATACGTTATCAGCACGAGTTTGCTCTAGTCAAGTTGCGACGGGATTTCGTAGAAGCACACTTAGAAGGTACTCTTTAGATTACATTTCATTAACATTACTGTAAGTAATAATATTTATTTATTGGATGAATTTTCTATGTTATATTGAATGAGAGTAATATTTCATTCCCTGAAGAGAATGATAAACAAGTAACATGATAATGGCCAGAGAAGCTTTTGTACATATTATAGCTAGAAGCTTTTTAAGAGAACCTGAAGTTCTTAATCATAATTGTTATACAAGAGAACCTGAAGTTCTTTGGCACAAGTTAAAAAAAAAAAAAAAAAAAAGATTCTTAACCAAAACTCCTCTCTGTTTGTATGGCCGCATCATTTTTTTATGTTTTTTTTAATTTCCTTCCTTTTCTTTACTATAGTCCTTTGTTTGAACAATATACGGTTACGTTCTGTGTTTGCTGATCAAAGTTAGAGCCAGAAGTTTTTTTTTTTCAAACAAAAAAAAAAAAAAAAAAAGACCAGAAGTTCTTATATGAACCAGAAAGTTATTAATATTTATGATAACCGGAAGTTATCAAATCAATAAATGTCTCCAATATTTAATTCTCTTAATAACCTGAAGTTATTAAGATTTTTTTTCTTCCAATCGTTTTTTTTTTTTTTATATATATCTAACACAAATGCATATTCAATTAAATTTGTTAATAATAGTAGCATTTTTTTTTTATTTGTAGTACTTATGGCAAACCTTACAAACTTGAGTTCACTGCCCTTGATATATCGGGCAAGAATTATCTCCCGTGGACTCTCGATGCTGAGATCCACCTTACCGCAATAATCTTGGAGAAACAATAAAAGCTGAAAATAATACCTCCCAGCAGGAGAAAGCCAAAGCAATGATAGTTTCTCCGTCATCGCATCTCATGAGGATTTAAAAAACTGAATATTAACGGTGAAAGATCCGTTAGAAACTATGGACAAATTTAAAAGAGAAGATATGACATAAAAAACAAGTACTCCTCCCAAAAGCTCGTATGAATGGATTCATTTAAGGTTACAAGATTTTAAATCTGTGAGTGAGTATAATTCCGCAATGTTTCGCATAACTCTGAATTAAAATTAGTGAAGAAAGATTACTGATGAAGACATGCTAGAGAAAAACATTCTCTACATTTCATGCTTCGAATTTGCTCTTGCAGCAGCAATATCGAGAACGTGGTTTTAAAAAATATTCAGAATTGATATCATGTTTCTTGTTGCAACACAAATAACAAGCTTTTGATGAGAAATCATCAGTCACGACCCACTGGTTCTAGTCCATTCCCTGAAGCGAATGCGATCATCATTCCTGGAGAGAAAATAACATCATTTAAAGGAGGTCGTGGAAGAGGACGTGGTCGGCCCCCGAGGAGGTCGTGGACGTGGTCGCAATAATGTTGGGACGTGATGGTCATAATCCTAAATCAAATGAAAATAATGCGGGGAGATATGAAAGGGAAGAACTCATCATCTTCTAAGAAATCTGAAAATATTTGCTATAGATGTGTATGACAAACCATTGGTCACGCACATGTCGTACTCCTAAACATTTAGTGAACTCTACCAAGCATTATCAAGAAAAAGGGACAAGCAGTAGAAACAAATTTCATTGAAAATGACCCAAATGATTTGCTTATGGATACACACCTAGATGTTTCTGATTTCTTTGAAAATGTTGATGAAGAAATTAATATTATGAAATAGTTTTAGTTTCTTTTGTTTTAGTCTTTATAATAAGTTTAGATTTATTTATATGTTGTAAGTCGATGTTTCTCATCTTTATAATAAGTTTAGTTTTTATTT